>JAJLZN010000005.1:747500-840621 GCA_030572275.1 Yamadazyma conglobata
AAAAACAAGACGAAAATAAATGGAGGGGAAACAGCGGGTTTATATAGATGGGCAGTCGCGAAAGAAGAGAGATGAGATGATGTAATTAAAGAAGAAATAAAAAAGAATCGGTATGAGTTTGGCGTGTCCAGTCCAAATATTTTGAAAGATGAGAAAATGAAGGAGAGAGAAACAGCAGTAAATAAGGAAGAGAAGTAGGGCAAAATAGACAAAAAAAGATAAAAAAAGATAATTGGAGAAGAAAGGAGAGTAGGGGGGGTGGAAAAAGAAGGAGAAAAGCATGGGGGTAGTTTCGAAGGGAGAGGGACAGAAATGAAGGAGAAAATGAGAGAAAAGGGATTTGGGAGGAAAGAGAGGAGAAATGTATGGAGGAATGTAGAATTGAGAGGTAAATAGTCGGTGAAGGAGAAAAAATTATTATGGCAATTCAAGTAAACAGTTTACATTAATGGTACTCTCGAATTAAAAAGGCAAGTAAAGTCAACTTTCTTCCTCTTGTTTGGCTTTGGTTTTTCCAAATCGCAGCTGGGATACTAGTTATCGTCTTCGACAGAGCTGCTTACATTTTTTATCTCCTCAAAGCTCAAACATTTTGTGAGTTATTAGGAAGTTCCTGGTTATCCCTTGTTATCATTACAGCAGATACTATTTCCCTCAATTCGAGTTTCTCTCGTATACTTTTACACCGGAGGTTATCAAAGGACTTTTTTAGAAATATGATGATTCTTGCAAAGCATCTTCAACTTCCTCTTTTTGAACACAATCTCCTTATTGGTGGTAACTCTCAACTCTCTTTCAGCGATCTCCGGCATCAACACTTGTACACCTGAATGAAAGGACCTCAAAATTCTTATACTGGCTGATAGGGAAAGAGTATTATATCGACGGTTACGACAACAAACGATTGAAACAAATTGCTTTTTTAAGTGGATTTTCATATTCCGTAATACAGTTAATAGGGTAATTTATATGTTACGTTAAATCTCTCCGGCAATTGCTTGAATTGGCCGGGAAAAGCCAAGACGTCACAACTTCCCACGGCCGAAAAGTCAAAATTGATTTGACAATCTCTCTTGTGGGTACCTGTGAAGTCAAGCATTTTAAGACTCGCAGGTAGTATGACTAAATCTTTAGATAAGAATGAGGGAGGCTTGAAATAGACGAGTTCCAGACCAGATAAATCTAAAACCCGGGACGTCTCATCTCTGTATAAATAGGATTCAAATTTGGAGAAGATCAAGTGTTTAAGTCGCATAGGGTAATTGGTGAAGAAAATATCAGGAATTTGGTAACTATCAATGCAGCAGTACTCAAGGTTGTCCGAGCCGAAGTTCAATTTCCAGGAGTCGACATCTTTGATCGAAATGTGTAGAAACTTGAGGCTGTCCAATGCAGGTATGGTATATTCTTTTTTGAGTCGAATCAATGTCAATCCCATCAAGTTGGGAAGGTGTTGGTTGAATGTGGAGAATATGTCTAACTCCGTTTCGGTTGAAGCCATCTCGAAAAACATGAGCGACGGAGGAAGGTAAATGGTCGGTGACAGACTGAAAAATTTGGAGTTCTTGATTTTTAAGTCCTTCAACTTTGAATTGAGTTCAACATTTTCGACGGTACTTTCGAAAACCTGCAAGTGAACAACGTTGGGAGGAATTTTGAAATTGACGAGTTCCATCCTACTGAATGAGAGATACTTCAAATTTTCCAACTCATTTGAATTTCTAATAGGTGAGCAACTCAATATGCTTTCAGTGGCTAATGGCGGATCTAAGGGGTCTTTATTATGCCATACAAGTTCCTTGACGTTTATTCGGCTGAAATCCACGTCAGACGAACATAACAAGTGCAATTCGTCCAAGTTGGTGGGGAACCTATCGTATGAGATGAACAATAACTTTTTGCACTTGACTTTCAATTTTTTCAAGGTGAAGGGAAAGTTGAATTCGGTGGAAATATTAGCATACGCCGAGAAACTAAAGCTATCGAGATCAGGTAACTCTATTTTGTAAAGTAATTCGTCGCAATCGTAAGCATAAGAAAAACTTAGGTGTTTCAAGTAAACTAATTTTTTCAAAAGGCATTCGTCAGTATCTGGGTCGAACAAGCTAGATAATCCCACCTTCTCTATGCGCAAATATGTGAGAGTTTCACCAAGATTTCCGTCTACGGAAAAGGGAAGCTCACAAGGTTTTATCCTCAAACTTTTGAGATGGCATTCGTCCAATTCATCGCAGCCCCTATACCAGTCGTAGATTTCTAAGCACTCGAGGCGAGGAAATGTTTTAACTTGGCACTGACTTAGATTAGAAAGGTGAATAGTTTCGATATGCTCCGAGATTTGGTATGTCGTATTCGGTATTGAGGTAGATTGAATATGTAGGTCGTGATTCGCTTTTTTATCGTTAGCATATGATCCAATCGACAACTCTTTCACATTGCGAGGCAATGTCCGCAAATCGTACAATTTGGTATACTTGTCATTGAACTGGAGCGATAAGTGCATAGGGTGACATATAATGTTTTTGTAGCTATCCAAACACTCGATCTGCTCCCGTGGGAGTCTTAGATCAATCGTGCCCAAATCTATGTTTCCGAATGGTTCAAGAAATCGGTCCAATTGATTTAGTGACCGGAATGCCAAGTTGTTCAAGTGCTTGAACTGGTCCATTCCTTCTTCTCTAAACCCGAGAATGTCACACGAAATTCTGTACTCTTTAATTGATTTGCACCACAAATAAGGAAGATTTCTTGTATTTTCCTCTATCCTGTTTATAGATTCGAGCTCTTGCGCAAATTGGCTATCATAGCGGATATCAGATACAAGTTGGAGCTTTGAAATCAATGGCAAAGACTTGAGAATCCGTATTTGAATTTCTTTCGGTAACTTTTCCATGGACCTTAACGATTAATGAACTTTGAATAACTGGGATCGCAGCCAGATTGGTGGTATCTATAACAATAATTTTCGTGTCTCTCTCAATAGAAGCATACCATCTAAATTGATATTCGCATAACTTTGCAGCCATCGATTCTTTTGCAAGGAAATAACAATTTGACAATGCGCGTGCGCTTATGCCCAACAGGGTTAAACATGCAATGGGGTATATTATGTATTACTTCATGTTACAACAATGTATTATATAATCGAGGTATTATGCTGCAGGATCACCGTAGATCCCCCAGTACTTTTGACACCGTAGGAGCCTCCATCTTTCCAGTAATCATTGTAAGTGGTGAACATAAGCACGTCGTCACCTATGGCGTTAACGATACTTTTAATCGCCACTAATTGATTTGCTTTTGATGGTACACACAGGCCATAGCTATCACCTTGTGTTGGCCAGCCTGATTCAGTAATTAAGATGTTTTTACCGCTTCCACAGGTGGATTTCAATTGGCCTCAAGTCATAAGAATAAAGACCAATAAAATTCCCGATTTAGTTATTTGCAACCCTCGGTAGAATTTTTGCAAGCATCAACTTGTTATCAACTAGAATTGAGACAAGGGTAGTCTGTACTGCGAAGTCGATTCTCTGCCCAGCGCCGGTGTTTTCCTTGTGCTGCAGCTAATACAAAGTTGGATTCAAATTCAAAAAAGAATGAGCGGTACGGGAATCGAACCCATGTCTCCTGCTTGGAAGGCAGAAATGTTAACCACTACACCAACCGCCCAATATATCCACGGAAAGAAGTTTGCGGTACAAAACGAAGGGGTGTGGCGCCGGTCATTTGATTTTCGTCACACTCTGTCGATCAGCTGACTACAATCAATGTGGAAGGGGCAGTAGTAAAATGATTCGCACCACACGACCGAGCGGAGATGAGAGGCCAAATTACTCGATTAGGGAAGATTCAAGAAGACCACACAATATAACTTGAATAAGGGATACTAATAAAATGAATCTTGCTGGAGACCCACGATCGGAGTAAAGGTGGTGGTACCATTCAAAAACCGTAATCCAGTAGTTTTGTGGGAGATATGAAACAACCACACGGCTCACCCTGACTGTATAAATAGAGCCTTTAACACCTTTTTAAATAGAATATAGAATAAGATAACAGGATTTAAAGCACTGAAGCATTGAGCCTACATAACTAGCTCACTAGGCAATAAAGCGCTATACCCACATAACTAGCTCACCAGGCAATAAAGCATTATACCTACATAACTAGCTAACTGGGCGTTAATTGTAGCAGACACTACGATCTAACAATCAACAGTTTTTTGCAGCAAAAAGCACAAAAATATTTATCCCTAATTTACCGCTTTACAACAACATCGAAAATGCAAAACACTATAAAAAATGTATTGAAAGATCCTGCTCTTCCCACACATAAAGATGACGGATATTTCTTCGACTTTGGCTCAACTGAACCCTTGCCAAAATTTACGTCAGAATCCATTTTTTTTGCTGCTCCCACTGTCACAGTCGAAGGAATTCTTTATAATCATCATAACATTTGGGAAACCCACAATTTTAACCCAGGTAGTGGGAAAGGACTTCTTCCTCTCTTCGAAATCTATGGCGGTTGGGGGCCCGAAAATATATACCTTCAACGTATTAGAATAAGGAGACTTAACGTCAATGCGACAGGTAACACCTTGAGAATGATACCTAATAATTTGGGTTTGTTCCCAATTAAGTTTTTACCGGTTGATCATCCAAAAGATTTGATGGATCCAATTGATATCATCGAATTGAATGAGAACCAGGTACGTTCAATTTTAAGCTTCTATGCAATGGATGTCACGTCAAGTGAGGGAACTTCAAGACAAAGGTTGATTGACTATTTGAAGTTTCCGGAAGATGGATCCGACCCGGAAAAGCTTGAAACGACAAACTACAATATAGAACTTTTCACCAAGATAAGAAAAGAAAGATTATCAGCTCATATGACCTATAATGAAACTGCCGGAGCTATGCAAACTTTCTTTAGAAAAGTTCTTGCTTCCCCTTCTATGAAAAGAATGCAACAAAATGAACACTCTCCTGAAGCTCTTCTCATTGTAATGAAACAAGAGAGTCAATTCTTCGATGAAATGTTTGATGACTGGATGAAATTGCTACTTAATGGGGAAGTACAACTTAAGTCTCATAGAATTCAAGATCTCGGTGGAACAGAGAATTCTCAATGATCTTCCACTAGTGGGAAGTGAGCCCAGCTAGTAGAACAAGACAACTAGTATGTTGGTGATTCAATTGCGTTAATCCGGAATGCTAGTTCCCTAAAATTTCTTCGAATGAGAACATCATCGATGATAATATTTTCGGGAGGATTAGCCTCCGTGAAAGAGTTTTCAGAATAAATAGAAAATCAAAAAAATACATCTTGTTTACATTGCTCTTGCTACTACCGTTTGCTGGGATCCTCTACAAGTGTTAATGTCAATTTTATGAGATCAACAATCCCTCATGGCAACCTCTAGAGTGACATTAACTGGGCCTAAATAGGATAATTTTGAGTGGAGATCCTGAGAGGGAGGAGGGCAAGTCTGAGAAAAAGACCATCCATTATTTACTATATAAGTTCTCCAAAGTATGCCGATACTGAGAGATTGAAAAATAGGCGTTAAACATAATCATCAGATAGTTCCTCGTTGTAGGCACCATGCATTGTATATGACGATGATTTTGACTTGAAACGAAAATTTGCATTTACAATAGTATCTACTGTTCGACTTTGATTCTTTTACGTACCGCAGTTATTTCAGTTTCTTCTACCATCCTTCCCTTTGATTTAATTTTCGTTGTTGTTTCCGTTATGTGATTAACCCCATTATTCAAGTCCGACAAATCGGAAGCGAACAACACCGACTGAGCCCACCCAGCATGAGTCCCGAAGAGCTCTTTGAAAAAGCTTCTGATGTCCTGATACACTTGTTTATTCATTGTTTTCAAGTCTTTCTTTCCTTTGAATTTGAAATCCCTTATAGCAATTTGATAAACGTGAGTATCGACCGGGACGGTATCATGTTTATCCAATGCCATTAAACAAATACAATCGGCAACTTTGGGACCAACTCCATCTAGTTGCAACAAGAAGTCATGTGCCTCCTGAAATGTGTGATCCCTCATTTTATGAAGGTTTTCAATTGTTATTTCAGGATAATCCTCTTCATTAACAAACTTGCAAGCTGTGTTATAAATATATCTGGCCCTATACCCAAATCCCAAATCTCTCAACTTCTGCTCAGTTCCTGCTTTGGAAAGATCCTCGGGGCTTGGGAACGAATAGAATGGCATACCACCATAGTCGTTGATGTACGTACCAAAGTTGTCACAAAGATTATCACACATCTTGGATATACGCTTGACATTATTATTGGAAGAGCAGATAAATGAAACAACTGTCTCCCATGGGTCTTGTCTGAGAATCCTGATACCAGGAAATTTAACAAATGGAGATTTTTCAGGATATTTATGGTTCTTCACGTCTGCCAGAAACCAATCTTTATATAAATTTTCGAGGTTAGTCGATAAACCAAAGTAATCATTTATGAAATCAAGAGTTTCTGACTCTAAAGCGGCCAACTTCTTTTCTGGTTGTAATTCCCGGTTTTCTTTCATAACCCAAGAATAATGCAAAAAGCTTTCATCCTGTTTGAGAAGCACTATTCTATCAGCAGTAGCAAAAGACCAAACATGGTCGATATTTTTCCATCTGAATGTTTGACCACATCTAAGGACACTCGAAAGGGAAAGCTCTATAGGTTTAAGGGGCAAGGATCTCCATATAGTATCCACTGTCATTGTAAAATGTAATATAAAAAAAATCGATCTACGATTAAGACGGGTCTCTTTTTTTTTATTCGCGTCCTAATTTTTGGTCCGTCAGGTACAGTTTATATTAAAGGGATTGATGCAGCAATGTCCGATCTGCTCAAAGGACTTCGAGCTAGAAGAGCTTGAACTTCATGTTAATTCGTGTTTGGATGATCAAGAGAAACAAAAGCAAAAGAAAAAGAGAAAGTCTGAGACGACTCAATCATTTCCCGTCAAGAAGGGGAAAAAGAAGAATGCTTTCGAAGCTTTGGGCTTAAAGAGAGATTCTTTTGAAGAGAAAAAGCAAAAGAATGATACCAAGAGTAAAAGTGGTCCGTCGCTAACGTCCTTGTTGATAGAGGAGAAGATGATGAAGGCTAAAAATCGGAAGGAAGCTGAGCTCTATAACAAGGTGGATGCAGAGCTTTCTGCCCCACCAGAGAAAAAGCCCGAACGAAACGTAACTTTCAGCATACCGAGTCCAGGCTCATATGAAGACAAGGAGACGAAGATTTCTACTCAAACAGTTTCTTCGCAGCCATCTAGTTCACCTTTGAAGTCAGCCATGATGTCCTCTCAGGTGAAGCCGGAGCCTTCTAAAAGGCTTCAGACGGCGGTGAAAATGAGACAAGAAGCCAAATTACCTTTGGCTCAAAGGCTAAGGCCCAAAACGTTGGACGACTTTTATGGACAAGAAAAGCTTGTTGGGCCCAACGGCTTATTGTCTAACATGATAAAAGCCAACGATATACCGTCTTTCATTCTCTGGGGTGTACCAGGGGTCGGAAAGACCACTTTGGCCAGAATAATAGCAAACTCCACCAATTATCGGTTTGTTGAGCTCTCGGGACCTTCTGCTTCAGCAGCCAATTTAAGAGAGGTTTTTACTGCTGCTGAAAATGATAGAAAGTTGACCGGAAAGAGAACTTTGGTTTTTCTAGACGAGATCCACCGTTTTAATAAGGCACAACAATCGCTATTACTCCCAGTTATAGAGAAGGGTATAGTGACGGTGATAGGAGCCACGACTGAAAACCCGTCTTTCACCATGATTAATGCTTTGTTATCTAGAATGCATACTTTTGTAATGGAGTCGTTGGATCATGCTGCATTAGTAAAGATTCTCAATAGAGGCTTGTACTTGGTTAATCAGTCTCGAAAGCATGTTTTCAACCTACATCTCATTTCATTGACCAAAGATGCCATTGATTACATAGCCAGTATGAGTAGTGGTGACGCAAGAGTGGCGCTCAATATCATGGAATCCGTAAATGCCTATTTGTCTGGCACTAAATTTGAACGGATCGAACCTGGAGAACATAAGATCAGATCACTCAAAAAGCTCGGGGTGGTCAAAATAGATAAAGCAGTGCTTCAGCCGTTGCTTTCCACTAGAAACTATCAAAAAATGTATGACCAGCATGGTGAATCACACTATGATACTATAAGTGCTTTCCATAAGTCTGTCAGGGGGAATGATCCTGATGCAGCAATGTTCTATCTCACCAAGATGTTGGTTGGAGGCGAAGACCCGCTCTTCATCTTACGGAGAATGATAGTTATTGCAAGCGAAGACATCGGGCTTCGAGATAGCTCTTGTTTACCTTTTGTAGTAGCAGCAAAAGATGCATTCGAGCTTATAGGGATGCCCGAAGGTGAAATCATCCTAGCTCATTGTGCGGTAAGGCTTGCGAAGTCACCCAAGTCGACCAAGTCATATAGGGCGTTGAGATCGGCACAAGCCTTATTTAAAGAGAAGCCAGAGGCAACTTCGTACAAAGTTCCTTTGCATTTGAGAAACGCCCCCACCAAGCTCATGAAAGAAATGGGATACGGTGACACTTATCGGTACAATCCCAATTTTGAAAACGGGATTGTTAAGCAGAATTACATGCCCGAGGAGCTTCATGACCACAAATTTGTAGACAAAGATCACTTCTTATCGACTCGAGATCCTGAATTGCCTGCAGAAGCATATGAAGTGGCACAAGATGAAAGAGATCTGTATTTGGAGTTCAAGAAGAAGAGAAAGGAATTAAAGGAGTCGATAATCAAACTGGCAGTGGACCACACGCTTGGAAACAACGAAATTAACGAGGTGGTGTACCCGTATGACGAATTCTTAAGTAAAGAAGACCAACCAGAGTATTTTGATGGACAGGAGAAGGATGAATACTCGGATGACCCCGATTGTCTGACGAATTTCGAGGAGAGTTTCAACTATCTACCCCACGAAGATGCTGCCTACGAAGATTCATTCTACGATGCGGCTTATGAGGATGCCACATATGATGAAACTGGGTACGAAGAATAGAACCGGGTCGCTGAGAGAATAAGGCAATGCCGTGAAAGGTTTATATAGACAAATGATTTACGTGTATAATGAAATGAACGAATTATTTTACTTTTCAGGTGCAGCAGTAGAATTCACAATTTGCGGTCTAATTAAGCAATCTAATTTTCAGCACTCAACCCCATAATGTGCGGAAGGTACTCTTTGAGCGTGGTACGTATAATGGTAATAGGATACGACATCAATACTAACAGCACCAGGATGCCAATCAACTCCCCCATCAATTTGTTCGGACCGTGGTAGGAACGGACCAGAATTTGCAGGCCAATGGGGAAAACCGGTTCCGGGCCAGTACCGGAGCTCACCAAGACTCCGAATCAATGAATATTTGCTTAAAGAACGGATTGCCCGGGTTCAGTCCATGCTATAATGTCCCTCCAACTAAAAACGGGGTGATGATATATCAATCAAATCTCTCAGATGGTACGATTCAAATCACTTTCGAAGTGCTGAGCTTTGGGCTCGTACCATTATGGGCCCAGCCCAAGAATCCAGAATCTGTCTCAAGAGGTAAAGGTAAGGACAAAAAGTATTCGAAAGAGATCCAGGCACACCAGGCCAAATACTTCAATTGCAGAAAGGAAACGTTGGCCCAAGGATCGCCCGTATGGAACTCTGTCAAGAACCACCGGTGCGTGGTGCCAATAGAAGGGTACTTTGAATGGCAGAAGCTGCCGGAGGGAAAGTTGCCGTACTACGTACACTCATCCAGTGACCCCTTGATATTTCTAGCAGGGTTCTATTGTCACAATACCCACTACAAAGAGAACGCACAAGACCCTGACAGTGGTTACTTTTCTACTTTCACCATAGTCACGGGGCCCGCCACTCCCGAGGACAATACGGACCTCTCGTGGCTTCACAGCAGGAAACCCATGATGTTGAAACCAGGGACCAAAGAATGGGATGACTGGTTGGATCCCGAGGTCAAGTGGTCCGACAAGATGTTGGAAACTTGTCTTGAGACCAAAACTAATCCTGCGTTCGATAATATAGTCAGTTACCGGGTCACGAAGGACGTAGGGAACTCGGCCAACCAAGGAGAGTATTTGGTTAAAGAGATTAAGCAGGCCCCACAGAAGGGCATAGACAGTTTTTTCAAGAAAAGAAAGCCCGAGCAGCCGGAACCTGCCAGCAAAAAAGTCAAAAGAGAAACCAGTATATAGTCTATGTAATTCACTCACCAGTTCTTGTACCACTACACTTCCCATACCAATACACCGTACCTACTCTCTACCATCCCTATCACCCTTTTAGTGTGCGCGCACCACTACACACTTCTCAAGTTTGACCAGAGTGAAAAATCTTCAACTAGCAGCATGTTATTGAGAAACAAGTTAGTGGTCAGATCATTGAACCAAGTCAGTATCCGTTGCAAGTCCAGCACCAGCTTGGACGAAGCAGCCCTCCACTTGAATCCTCATGCTTGGGAAGGCTTGCCCGCCGATAGAATTTTCGAGTTGCACAACCTTCGTAAAGATTCGTTGAAAGAGAACTACAACCCTAATGACGAAGAAAGAAGAGCCATATTGTCCACATTCACATCGTTGAGTAAAACCAGACCCGGCTTGGACTACGTGTATGAGATTGATAATTTTAAAGAAAAACACATGAACAACACTCCCGTGAATCAAAGAGGACTCCCACCTAAAAGAAGTAATGTCAATGTAGTGTCAGATGGTCAAACTGCCCATGATTTAAGAAGAAGAGATCAGCTCAACAGAATCAGTGCATTTGAGATGCCGTTGTTGGCCAAACTTCGGGAGCCATACCAACCTAAATCAGACTCTGAAACTCCGGTAAAATTGTCTTATCACACTGATTTTAGTAACGAAACTAATGCCTCCAATAGAAAAGTGTCGTTACAAGTGTTTTTAAAAGACCTTGGGTTGACGCCTGCTCAAGAACACAAATTCATGCTTTTATCGGGCAACAAGTTTAACCACAATAAGCAGGCCCTCAAATTCTCGGTAGATGAGCACCCAGAGCCAACTCAAAATGCTCGTTTGATAATGGAAAGATTCAGCAGATTGCTCAAAGAAGTCAAGGACGGTAAGGATGATTTCAGTGACATTCCTGTTGACACTCGTCACTCCAAGCCAATTAAGAAAGCTGCTGAGTTCCCTGATGAATGGAAGAGACCACAAGACGCTCCGGTGGCTCAACACGACATAATGCAAAAATTGGTTCAACATGTCAAGGCCAAGAAGGATGACGCTTACGTGGAAAACTTTAGACCTTGAACCCCACCTAAATACCTGTAAATAAATAGCTAATTTGGTACCTTTACTCTACCCTCGCAGCGGTGGGCCCGACCTACCACCGCCAGACCCATGTCGGGCCTTACCCGGCCCTCGCGGTGCGGACCTTTGACATTTGAAAAGTTTCACCTTCATAAATAAACACCTAGATTGAATAATCAATCGCCTACCCCATTGCCTGATCGTTGCACAAGCCTGAACCCTTGCTCTGTGCCACCAATACTACCCACACGTGCAGCCTTGACCAGCATCATGGCTTCAAACAATTCAGACACCCCCACTCACACCGCATCCACCATATTAGATGATATCATAAACGAGTTGAAACTCACACATGACTCATCCGTGGGACTATTAGACGGCGACGCCGTACGAGACACTCCCAACGTCAACGTGTTGTTGAACTTGTCCAAATTACTTGCAAACTTGTCAAAGGACTTATCTGAGACCGAGAAATGTGACACTAAGCTCCTCTCGGTGCTAAAGTCTCGTTTGGACCAGCCCGATCAATCAGAACTTGACTCAAAGGACCGAGGTACCAAGAGGGCTGCTGACGACGACGACGCTCCTCTCAAGAGGGCCAAGCTCGACGACGCTCTGGAAGACGATGATGAGGACGAGGACGAGGATGAGGATGATAAGCCGCTTATTAATCGAGAGCTCCCCAAGGAGCCAGCCACAGCCAAGGACCCGGCCATAGATGACAGCACCAAAGACGCCACGCCGTTCAAACAAGAAAACGACGCCCTCGACACTCAAACAGAACGCTTGAACTCTCCAGATGACCCGATTCCGCCAGTTCAATCGGGCCACTACACCCAAGAAAACGATACCCGGCTCAAAAACCCCAAGTCTGAGTTTGTTGGGTCTCAGACAGTGTCGACCGACGCCATTGCCGAGTTAGGCTTGTTCTCTGAAGACAACAATGGGTTAGAGACCCAAGGTAAAGAGTACTTGAAGAAGAAGTACGGGGTGGCCTCATACCCAGAGAACGACTTGAAGGACTTATTGCCCGGTACCATCCCCAACATCGATTTCTCTAAGAACAAAGCTCCTTCCAACCAAGTGCAATTCACCACGTTTCAATCGTATATCGAATCCTACTACCGGTTGTTCGGCAATGATGACCTCAAATTTCTTAACGAGAGCTACATCATCCCTCCAGGATTTGAAAAACAGAATTACGACCCAGACGTGAGCCCATACATAATACCGAAACTAGGCCGGTTTTACGCCGACGTTTGGTCGGAAGAAGACTCCAGTTTGGCCAACAAATTGAACAACCCCGTGTACTCACAGCCATCGTATGACTCCTACAAAGCCAAGGGTAACGCCGAAAGCTTGGACGATGACAAATTGTACACCGAAGACGTTTCTTGTGGGCCTTTATCGAGCAGGCTCTTGTCTGCAATATTGAGCATCCACGAGGAAACTTATGACAATGAAGACGATGAAACCAAGGCGGAATCGGCCGCTGAAGATGATGAGACGGTGGCCACACAGCTCTCCAAAGGTGCCACGGACAGCTACGAACTTAGTGCTGAATCGGCCGATTTCCATTCGATCGAAGAGAGATTGAAACGAGAGCTTAAGTATATAGGGATCTTTATGAACTTGCCCAACGAGGATGAAGAAAAAACCAAACTCAACTTCAACGGCAGACTGATCAAGACCGAAAGTAGAGGCGGTAGTATCATCGATAACGACGACTGGATCAAAAATAAGGAAGACGACGAAGTCAGCGCTGAAATAAGAATCCTCCAGAAGGAATTGAAGGAGGCTGCTGGTAGAAACAGGCTGAATAAGAAAAAGTTGATACCACTCATCGAGGAGCAAATTGCTTACCAAGAGTATTGTACCATACTAGAAGATCTCGATAAACAGGTGGATCAAGCTTACATGAAGCGGATCAAGTCTCGGGGCAAGAAGAAGAAGACAGAGAAGGCCGAACCTAACCCTGCCCAACAGCAAGCGATGAACACCAGCATCAAGTCGTTATTGGATAAGAGAAAACGGTGGATGGATAATATCGGGGTGTTGTTTGGACCGCCTGAAATCATGAAACGGGTACCGTCAGAAGCGATTTTGGGGGGTGACAGCTTGGACGAAGAGCCCGATGATGATACAAACGACATGGCTCAAGATGTGATACAAGAGAAGACTTGAACCTTGCTAAACGATCTGTATAATAAGAAATATAAGAAGCGACTCAACTGAATAAAGTTTATTGTGTATTGACATATATTTACAAGGATCCTTTCATTTACTTAAACGCTGTTGAATTTCGGCGTGTGGTGGTAATGTTTGGACGTTACCAAGGGCAGCCAACGCAATTGGTTTATCTCTCAACCTGTAATTGGCCCAGTCAACCACGTCTTTTTTGGAAATGGATTCCACTCTTTCAAAAGCCTCTTCTGGACTTAATCTGTAGCCGGTATTAACCAATTGTCTACCGATATCTTCAGCGATAGCGGTAGAGTCGTCAAGAGCTAACAAGAGCGAAGCCTTCAACTGTGATTTGGCTCTATCAACCTCTTCTTCAGTGATTTCCCCGGCCTTGAATCTAGACCATTCTTTGCCGACTGCATCGATGAACAACTTCAAATCAGCGTCTTTGTCAGCGGTGAAATACACACCCATCAACCCAGTATCAGCGTACGAAGTAGTATACGACATATAAGAGTTGGCAATAGGCTGGTTATTGGCACCGCCGTAAGCAGCAGCCACGGCCAAAGGCGAAGGCGAATTAGATCCAATACCCAAGGATCTGTCCCAGTGGCCAATGATTCCACTAGCAACAGAAGCGGTGAAAAAGTCCGGGGCAGACCAGCTGGCACTTTCCACCCCAAGGGCAATATGAGTCACCGGCATCGTACTGTCTTGAATCCTGACTTCATCCCCGTTGAAACTGGGCAAGTCGCCTCCGTTTTGAGTGAAAGGAATCTCAGATTTCTTAATGTGGCCGAAATATTTTTGTGCCCTTGACACAAGCTCATCGTGGTTAACATCACCTACCCCAATCAAAGCCATCCGGTCACCCTTGTAGTTTGTGGTTATGTAGTCAACCAAGTTTTCCCGGTTGATGATCTTGATGATTTTCCGGGGCCCGAGGATGGTTCTACCCAAATCTTGACCCTTGAAGGCAATAGAGTGTAAGTGGTCAAATACCACCTCGTCGTACATCTTGTCGACCTCGTCACTCTCCTGGAGAATGACGTGCTTCTCGTTCTCGATGGCCCGAGGTTCCAACTTGGACTTGGTCAAAATATCACTCAAAATATCGATACTTTCATCGATCTTGTTGGATAAGCACTTGGAATAGTACACCGTGTTCTCTCTTGAAGTATAAGCGTTGATTTGAGAGCCCAAGTTTTCGACCTCAAGCTCCAAGTTCAACTGGGTTCTTCTGTCGGTACCTTTGAACGTCAAGTGCTCCAAAAAATGGGCGGTCCCACTGGACTTGGGATTATCAGCTCTGGATCCAGCATTAATCCAAACTCCAACGGTGGCAGTCTTGGTACCGGGCATAAACTCACTGGCAACCGTGAGCCCGTTGTCTAGCACACTGGTCTTGAACCGGGGAGTGATGGCGGCTGCCGGTGAAGCGGCCGTAGTCAAACGTCTTAATGATCTTAACATGTTTGTGGTTAATAGAATTTGTGACCCAGCTGTGCGAACTATCTGCGAAGGCAGTCTGGTGCGAAGTGTCTAAGGCCGCTTACTCAGCAGCAAGGCTGGAATCGTTCCTATTATTCATTAAAATTACATATTCTATAATTGAATGCTATTAATCGTCTAAACCATGTTTCTACTTTTCTTATCCTCTTCCTTCTGCACATACTCATGATGATGTTTGGGTTGATCAATGTACTCGTATTGGAAAAAGGACTTTCTTAAGGGCTTGCCCATTCTAATTCTGTCATTGACAAATGTACTATAATCATCATATTCTTTGCCACTCAATATCTTATCTTCTACAGTTACATGTTCGTAATACTTTTCTCCCTCTTCAAGCTTCTTGTTCACCTTGGAGGTAAACAAAAATTGGTTTTCAATTTGATGTGCTTCCGTGATATCCTTGGTCTTGTAGTATTCACATAACAAATCATCGTCTGATGATAACAATTTGATCACTTGCTCTTCATCGATATCCAAGATTAAATCACTGAGTTTTTGCCCGTCGATTTTCCCGTGCTCTTCCTGATTGGTGGAGATTTTTCTGAAATCATTATCGTCAAATGCATTGGTCAATCTATCCTTGTGTACCCATAAAGAGATCTTGGGGATGAAATACCATCCCTTGAATTCGGGATTAGTCAACCCGGTTGGATATTCGAAGATCAATCTTCTGGAGATATCGTTAGGAATAAATACCGGCACTCCTCCTAACATAGAATATCTGAAAGGCGATAATTGAGAGTGTTTGTAGAAATGTTTTCTTCTGTCGTTGTAAATGGCCACATCGTTGTTCTCCTTGGAGATGCCCAAAAGGTCCTTGTTTTTCTCGAATTCGTCGGGAATTTGGGCATTACTGGTACTCAATCCAGTGATATCGATATAAAGACCGGTGTCTACGTCGATGAACCGGGCATCAATGTGATTTTCCCTCTTGGAGATGTCTCTGTTGTGAACAAAAGTCCCCACGTCGATCAAGTACTTACCGAACCCTTCTTCCACATCTTCGATCACTAAACTTTGGTTGTATAATTCACCCAACCTGGCCAAATCTCTGGCAGGCATCTGGATATCTAAATCATTATCGAAAGGAAACATAATTCCGTCCCAGTACCAAGATAATAATGGTCCATGCATAATCCAACTGGTCAACCCTTTTTCTTCGGCGAATCTAAACCAGTTTCTAGCCAATCTATCCAAGATAACTTCCTGTCTGATGGTCATCTCTTCCACGGTCCAGTCAGGCTTGTAGTGGGTCAAAGTTCCTACGAAAAATCTCCAGTCGTAGTGGTACCCTTGGTCTCTGTCAGGATTTCTCTTGTCGTTAGCCCCGAGCCATAAAGTTGATTGACGGAAGAAAACAAACTCAGAATTGGTATCTCTTTCTTTGGACAATTTCAACGACTCTAAGTACAGGTTTTGGATATGGTCCAAAGGAGCGATTTCATTGATTTCATTCAAAGTGGATATTTGCTTGTCTATGGTGTCTGGAGGATACTCGAAGGCGCTTTCAGGAATAGGCAACATCTTCGATTCACCTTCTGAATGAGTAATTTCGTAAACTTTATAAATGTCAGCTTCAGGCAGGAGAACTGTTGGTTTGATGGTGTTCTTTAACGCTTTGAACTCGGCGACCGGGTCCACAGTTATCTTCTTAGGACCTTTTTCGTTGGGTAACAACAAGTCGTTATTGGCCAAATACGATCTCATCAAATTGGAATCAGCTATCCGCTTTCTTGGAAGCTCTTGATCCACATTAACTTCATAAGTCCCGTTTCTCTGGTTCAAGAAAATTAATTTAAATGGACTAGGCATGTGAGTCATGATGTAGGATCTACCTTGTGCTATTCTGACGTCTACAATACCTCTGTTGAGGGTAAAATCGTTCACAATGTATGCTGGTAATTGCTCGTGGTTATTGAACCCAAAATCCTTGATCATTTTTGGGGTCAAGTCTTCGTTGTTGGAGCATTTCAAATCTTCCCGTTTGAAACGATTACCTCTATCCAAATGGTTTTCCATCCAGTCACAGTTGGGTCTTTGATCCAACGGGAGAGATAGTTCGCTATTCAAATCGGTCAAATCGACCCAGTCAACCCAGTTGAATGGTACCGATATTGGGGCTTTTTTCTGTAACACCGTTTCGCCCCGGCTAGTCACGTCAACCGTTGAAGGGTCGACTTCTGGTTCGGCCATTTGGTTCTTTATGTAGTTCAAGTAAAGCGATAAAGTGAGCCTAATATCGTAATAAAGAGTATTTTTGTTGACCCAGGCATCGCTATCACCGCCATCTGGAATGAAATGGTTTGGGTTGATGGTCACCTCGGTGTCGGTCAACTCAGTGTCTTTAAGCCAAAACTTATTGTTGATATTGGCTTCCACCTTCTTCAACAAATTTGTGATTTCAGCCTTAAAGTTCAAAGTTGGGGTTTCCGACTCCAGGTCCAAAAAAATATATTTATATGTCTTGTGGCTGTATATGGAATCTTTTAAAGAAAACTCATCTTTATAGTAAAGGACGCATGAGCTCAAATATATGAAATTTATGGCCAATAGTAATACTGCTGCTCTTTTCAATATATAACTTATTGACTTCATGATGTGATTGTTTTCAATTTGCTGGGGTTGTTATGATTGCTGACCAGTTTTTGAAATGAGTTGGAGGCTTATATAAACCCAAATTTTAGGACGGTCAAAAAATTTCACTAAACCGCAAGCAATTAGAGTTGATGTATGAAAGTTCAACTGTTTAAGTCAAATGAACCTGGAAAAAAAAACGATAAAAGTTTTCAGGTAATTAATTGTTTATTAATTTACTGGTACCTTAGAAAAATATTCCAGGGATTAACATCCCCTTATATAACTGAATAATCTTCTGGTATAAAACTATTATAAAACAATTGCTCACGAGACTTAAAGGGGTAATAGGTTCCTAACCATCGGTCAATTATCCTGTATATATTTCTGAATAGATATTTGGGTAGCTTTTGAAAGGGGTATTATACCGGAGTAATAACTTGTACAGGAACAAAAAACTCGTACCTGAAATGGTTAGACCGAGCTATTATCGTCACAACTATCGCTTTATATAAATAACAAGCTAAACAAGTTTTATGATCTATGTAATGATCTTGACAAGATATACTACTACTTGGATCTTAGGTTTGCAGTACATTACATGAAAGAGATTGGAAAAAAATACAACAGTTTCATACAGGAAGCTGCCTTGGGATATAGATTTGAAACAAAAGCGGAAGCACTACTAACACTCGCGATGAAAAAATAAAAATAATTATATAAAAATAAGATGAAATGTTTGAGAAAAACAAAAAAAAATGGACTGGCTGAAAAAGTCAACCCACTAATTCGTTTACTATTCGTTAGAGACCGGGTTCTTTGTCATCGAGGAGTAATTTTCAGCGTGTTTGAATCTGTAGTGCGTCTTAATGTTTAAACAATAAGAACAATAAGTCGAGCAAATCATCTAAAATCAATTGCGTAGTGAGAAAAATAAACAAATGATTCGAATCTTGTTCTGAGGATATTTTTTAATGATTTCCAGTCAATCTCTGCAATCTGAGTATATAATTATCTAGCCTCCACAAGGAACAAGGTATATTTAAAACCCCAATATGTAACAGCGCTAATTATAGATATGATTCAATACCAGATATGGGGTGATATGTTTCCTCATCTGACTTTATAAATAGAACCATCTCCATCCTTATTGCAACCGTTCAAGATTAATTTTTGTGGCTCTAATAGCAAATTAGTCGTGTGAGCAATTTGGTGCACTGGCCGCTCCCGCACTAATGCAAAATTAACGCGGCCCTGACTAGCTCATAGTTTCTTTTTTTCGTTTCGATTTTCTTTTTTTTTCGATTTTGTTTCTTAGTTCCGAAAATTTTTTTAATTTATCGCACTTCCATCAACTGCTTATCCGATAGTAACAATGAAGTTATTTGAAAGTGAACATTTGTTTAATTACCCTTGGGAACAAGTCACTGCCGCTAATTGGCAAAAGTATCCAAACGATTTATCCACACATGTTGTTTCGGTTGATATTTTGAACCGGACCATCGACCCCGTCACCAAAGTTTTAAGAACCGAGAGGCTTATTGGGTGCAAACAACCCATTCCCAGATGGATTTCGGCCCTCATCGGCGGCCAGGAATTCTCCTACGTCAGAGAAATTAGCGAGGTCAACTTGAACACCAGGACGCTCGTCATGAAGAGTCAAAACTTGACCATGAATCACCTCCTTCAGGTCAATGAAACGGTCATCTACAAACCTGACACCGATCTCCCCAACTCCCAGACCAAATTCATTCAAGAGGCAGAGATCACTGCATTTTCCAACTTTTCCCGAATCTGTGACAAGATCGAAAACTGGTCTGTCGAGAGATTTGGCCAAAATGCCAGCATTGGGAAGAAGGGGTTTGAGTCGGTGCTAGAGTCATTGACTGGTAAATGGGAGGATAGCGGGGTGTTTGTCAAGGATGTGAGCACTTCGTTGTTAAAAGAGGTCAACAACGTGACCGATAAGACCTCCAACGTGTTGGCCGAAGTGTCAAAGCTTGGTGGAGTTTTCAAGGAATAGACATAGATTCTACGCATTACAATTTAGTTCGTTCTCTATTAGTTTTACGGTTATAGTATGGTGTTATGGCATATAGATTGAATATAGATTAGGTATTTCGAGACCTGTAAACGCTTTTTCCATCTCCCGTTCCTGTCTAGCCTTGGATAATCCGGGGTGTCATAAAAAATGCGGCCGAAAATTCCCATCAATAGCCATGAACGCAGACGAAGCAGATACCAGGGCCAAACAGGACAATATTCTCCTCCAGCTCCAGATGATCTTGAAAACCACTGAGTCCATAAATGACACCTTGCTCAAGATGATTCAGCTTATCCATGAAAACGGCACTTTTCCCAATCTCGATACGTTGATTATCGATAATGCTGAAAAATTATCTTCGGTGTTACAGCAGTTCGGCCAATTGGGAGCTACTAGTCTGCCAAACACTACCAGGGACCACAATGATAACCCTGATCATACTCCAGTGATAGAAAATGGGACCATTACTCATCCTGAGTCTAGACCAACTGGTCCTGCAACCCCATAGTGCCATAACCCGTTCAACGCGTGGAATTTTTCACGTCTCTAACATTCCCCGATAATGGCCATGGACAACAAACAGGCCAACATTATCGAGCAATACCAGGAATCCAAGCTACATGACGACGACATAGACGACGACGAGCTCCTAGAATTGTTAGATGAGGACGATACGACGTTACAACAATACAGAGAATCGAGAATCGAGCAGTTGAGTAAGGAATTCAAAAAGATTAATGAGGCCGCTTCCAACGACCTCGAGTTTGGTAACGTGGTTGACATTGATGACGAAAAAGTGTTGATGCAGTCGATCACCAAAACCGAGTTTTCCATCATTCATTTCTATCAACCACACTTTGCCAAATGTAAGATTATGAACGATAAATTACTGGTATGTACCTATGAACCTAAACTTCTAATCGGTTACTAACACATATAGTTATTGGCTGAAAAGCACACCCCGATCAAGGTGTTTTCCATCAAGGCTGAGTTGGCACCTTTCCTCGTCAACAAGTTGAACGTGAAGGTATTGCCGTTTGTAGTCATTTATAGGCACGGTAAAGAGGTCGACAGGCTCGTAGGGTTTGAAAAATTGGGTAACGATCCAAACAATTTTGAGTACAGTAGTCTCGAAACGTTCTTGATAAGGTTGGGGGTTATCAACCGGAAGACCATCAATTTCAGCTCCTCAAAGATCATCCAGTCACAGGATGACGACGAGGAAAGTGACTTAGACCTTTAAGTTGTCGTGCTGTACCTACTCACGGATCCTGTCGGTATCCAGCACGGCCCGCTCAGTCACCTCTGCACGTTATGCCTGTAAATATCTTTCTCATGAATATATTAATCCGTCCAAACTTCGTATTCCTAGTCCTGACCAGCTTGAACTGAGTCTGTCTAATCGGCGAGCTGCAACAGCTCTCTTTAAAATACCAGTGCTCAATTCTATTACTAATCACCTTCTCTCCGAACATACCCTTAGCTTCCACAAACTAATGGGTGCAAACAAGGGTATGTACCGGGGCCGCTGCCCTAGGTCACATGACCCGCATCATATGTTTGTCGCTGCCTTTACTGATAAATTTCGTGTCTCGCCAACATCTCTCAAATTTTCACTTCTTCTGCCCGCTCACCATCACCAACAATTTTTTCTCTTCATTACCCTGGTAAGAAAGAAGCATTTTTTGCAGACAAGCCAAGATGCAAATTTTCGTTAAAACCTTAACTGGTAAGACCATTACCTTAGAAGTTGAATCTTCTGACACTATTGACAATGTCAAATCCAAAATCCAAGATAAAGAAGGTATTCCACCAGATCAACAAAGATTAATCTTTGCTGGTAAACAATTAGAAGATGGTAGAACTTTAGCTGATTACAACATCCAAAAAGAATCCACTCTTCACTTGGTTTTGAGATTAAGAGGTGGTGGTAAAAAGAGAAAGAAGAAGGTCTACACCACCCCAAAGAAGATTAAACACAAACACAGAAAACACAAATTAGCTGTCTTAACTTACTACAAAGTTGACAATGACGGTAAAGTTGAAAGATTGAGAAGAGAATGTCCATCTCAAACTTGTGGTTCTGGTATCTTCATGGCTAACATGGGTGACAGACAATACTGTGGTAAATGTCACACCACCTTCAAATTATCTAACTAAATGTGAAATTTGTATATCAATATAAACTTTGTTAGAACTTTCAGATAGTAGAACTTTAAGTACCTCCCTCTTCCCTCTTCCCAATTTCTGTCTCTCGTCCCTCGTCCCAGTCTCTCGTCCCAGTCTCTCGTCCCAGTCTCTCGTCCCAGTCTCTCGTCCCAGTCTCTCGTCCCAATCCCTCGTGCGCAGTCTCCCGCACTTCTTCTCTCCTCCTACTAACGCGATCTAATCAACATGAGCTTCTCCATCTACAACCTCGATGAAGAGATCAAGGAGCTTCTAAACCTCGACAACTTCCTCGGCGGCTTGACCGTCAACGAATTCATCGAAGAATTGTCTAAAGATCATTTTTTAAAAGGTGCAGAGGTCAACAAACTCGAGTATTTGGATCCAAAACCCTACATCAGAACCTTCGAATCCACCTTAAGAGAACTCAAGCAATTGACCATCGAAGCCGACGCAAATAAAGACCATTTCGAGAAACAGGTCAATGAGTACGAGTTGAAGCATAGTCGTAACGTGTTGGAATTAAGTGGGAAAGTTCAAAACATCACCAATCAGTTCAGCAAGTTGGACGACCGAATCAGTGAGGTGTCGAGCCTGATCGATCCATTGAACAACTCGTTGAACAAGATCACCAACTCCCGGGACGTATCGATTGAAACTATCTTCCTTATCCGGGCGTACCACGGATTTTTCACCAAACAAAAATACGACCCATTGGAGGAATTAAGGGCCAGTCCAAAGTACGACGACAAATTGAAGTGTGCTAAGACCGTCAACAATTTGTTGATCTTGGCCAAGAAGATCGAAAGTCCTGATATCACCAAGACCACGCAATGTGTCAATACGATCCAGAAATTCAGTGAGATGATGGAGCGTAACTTATTGACCCGGTTTGAGGTGGCCATGGAGAACGACGAGTTCGAGACCATGAAGGAAATCGCCGATATCTTGGACGAGTATAACGGCGGCTCCAATGTGATCCAGACGTTCGTCAACATGAGTGACTTCATGGAAGAGGTCAATGACGAAAACCTCTCCAAGTCCATCTTGGACGATGAAAGCGCCTGGGGAAGAATCTCTGATCCCAATGATACCACGCCCATCCGGGACGAGCAGATTGAGGATATGTTGAACCACCTCAAGGTCACCGTCAAGGGCCAGGCCAGAATTGTGAGTCAGGTGTTCAAAGACCCTACACCGGTGTTGAAGATATTCATTCAACGTATTCACGCTCAGTTGATCCAGATCAAAGTAAGTAGCTCTTTACAGTACTCTTTATCGGTCAACTGCTCTGCTCATGTGCGTATATTGCAATACTTATTCCAAATCGTCAATGACTTCACCAAGGACCTCAAGGACTTTTTTGTCACCAACGATTTCGACCCCGAGGGTGAATTGTCTTCTGTCTTGGACCAATGCTTCTACGAACTCTTCCTTGAGTTTACCTCCGATAATGTTTACTTCACCAGAGAGAAAAAGAATCTCGAAGACACCATCTACGGGATCGTGGCCGAATTTGGATCTTACAACGAGAGGGCTTTGGCATCCAAGCAATTGGCCTCCACCATAGAAAGCATAAACAACATGGATCACCAGGAGCACTCTGCAGCTTCAAGCGATAGGTTCGGGTTCAAATTCAGTGAAAGCAAGCGATTGAACAAGTTCAAAGACTTCATGAAGTCACATTTATCCGAAAGGAGCCAGCGAGGTTCGGTCGACCTCGACGATCTAGAACGGAGAAAGTCGTACAGCACCTTGAACTTGCAGTTGGTGGAAACTGTCATCAAATCTGTCATCGAATCCATCGCCAGGGTGTTGGAGTTGGAGCCTGCCAGGGCTTCTGAATTCGCATTAGAGATCTTGGAGATCTTGTTGTTTGACTTTGGTAAACTTTACGTCGAGGGTGGCCTCGAGGTTATCTACGATAGCTTGAAACAGGAGAGTGGGTATGCGAAGGTCAATTCCAATAACTTCATTGATTTCTCGTATCTTAAATCATTCAATCTTTTGGCTGACATCTTGTACCTCACGTCCAGCTGCATCAAGAAGATTATCATTCCCTGTGCGGTGAACAATCCCAACATCAGGAACAGAATGATCCATCTCACCAACAGTTACATCAAAAGATGTGAGCTTTCCATCAACATCATTCTTAATGAGACCATCGATCTAGTTTCGGACAAATTGATATACTTCTTGTCCAAACAGAAGAAGAAGGACTTCCTCGTTGACAGTATCACTGAGGATGACACCGAAGCGTGTGAGCTCATATCGGAGTTCATGAACAAGACCCACGACAGCTTGACCAAATCTTTGACCGGAACCAATCTCTTGAACGTGTTGACTAAGATCGGGCTCAAGTTCCTCAATCTCTTATTGGAGCACTATAAAAAATTCACCGTCAACTCTACCGGGGGTATCATTTTGACCAAGGACGTAATCAGGTTCCAAACGGTCATTGACTCCTGGGAGATTCATGAGTTGTCGGAAAACTTCCAGATCTTGAAAGAGATTGGTAATTTATTCACAGTACATCCTAACTTGATCAACTCTTTGATCACCGAAGGTCAATTGGCCAGCTTGAAGCAGTTCACTATAAGGCAGTATATTTCCAAAAGAACCGACTTTAATCCCAGCTATATAGAGAGATTTTTTAGTTTTAAATGATCTGTGTATAAATATGTACGATATTGATGAATAGTCTATAAACCTACCGTTTTAAACATGCCTATAGTAGAATCCGATAACCAAAAACACGTAAGCCACCATCCCGACCCCGAACGAGAGGAACTTTCTATAACTTCGAGGAGCCAACATCACATCCGGCTCTGATACAATGCCCGAGATTGGTAGAGTGGAACTGGATTTGAGTTTTCTGGAAACTTTGACCACAAGCGTCTGCATGAGTTTGGGGTTGAGGAACTTGAGGCCCAAAATAACACCGCAGCAAATACCCCAGATTATATACAAGTAGATACCAAAGAACGGGTCGGGTAAATAACACATAGAGGTCTGGTATGAAGGGTCTGTCGATACTCTGTGGCCAACAGCATCCACCGGGTTGTTCAATGACAACAACTGGATAGCCGGGTACCGAATCCCCGCCGTCATACCGGCAGCCTTGACAGTGATTTCAGTTGCGTGTACCCCTGTATCGGTATTATGCTCTATCTCACAGTAATCATGGTCGTCCCCACCAAAGATAAGCACGGGGTTTATCGTATCCAATATACTGCTGGTAAGTTCCTGGGAAATAACCGTTTGGTACTGTTTGCCCTTCTGGACCGGAAACGGTTTCTTACTCTCCCTAAAGCTTCCACAAACTTGCCTCTGGTTATCTCTAATGAGAGGTACGTGGGTCAAGAGAATTCGGGGAAAGTTATCGTTGAGCAAAGTCCCTGCCTGGTCGAAAAACCGCTGGGTTGGTCTCTGAATCTCTGGGAACTCCGACGATAACGAGATGGTGTCGAGCATGACAATCGAGTGGTTCCCAACCTCTATGATATCGTTATTAGGCCCGAAAAACGCCACAAACCGCTTGAGCTTGTTCTCACTGATAGCTTCGAATCCGATATCGTGGTTCCCGGGCAACGACTGATAGGTTCTTCTATTGGGCTGCATTGGAAAGATCTCATTGAACCGTCTATACTCCCGGAACCACGACTCGTCGTCCCATTCCCTGCCCCCATCGAAGAGGTCCCCCAAGAAGAACATGGAGTCAGGATCAATGAAGTGCTGCATGAACCGGTAGTTTCTGTGGTGGTAGTTGTCGCTCATTTTTGTGACAAGGTAATTCACGATCCAGGGCCTATCGGGGTAGGAACTGTCATCCACAAGCTGAGGGTCTGCAATCAACGCAATACGATGGGGTGTGCTATGCTTAGGCCAGTTCTCCCACTTCTTCCATAAGCATCGTTTCAAAGTCCACCGGACGTGGGTTCTCTCAGCGAAGTGCACTAGCACCACCCATGAAACCATTATAAACCCTATGATCTGACCATCCATGGCGTCCAACCCCTGGAGCTTTCTCCACCCCAAAGGCTTCATCCGAACACTGGGACTCAACCGGGACCCATTGGCCTTCCGGTGGCCCCCATCATTATACACGGGAAGTCCATCACCGCTACCTTTGTCTTTCCCACGGTACGACATTGGGGTAAACTTTTCACTCGCGGCTCACTCAAGTTAACCCAGTTGGATGCAATGAGTGGTGAACGGAAACTCAGGGCAAGGAATCAACCGAAGGCGTCGTACTTGTTCAACTTCGACAACCTGAACCCGTACACTTTTGGTGACAAGCCCATAAAGGTGTGTCACGATGTGGTCCAATCCTCCGACTCGACCCCTGCTTATGCCCCTCCCAAGCGGTCGCCAACCATCTCTTACAATAAATCCGACCTGTTCCGCAAGTCTAAGCAACGCAAGGACCCGTTGGATGATGACAATTACGCCCCGTTCCACAAACTCATGATGAAGCGGGAATTAAGCATGGTTAATTCCGATAATATGAAGGTGCTATCGGAGATTGAGGCATTGGCAGCCCAGAAGACCGAATTATTACACTACAGTTGGGCATCTAAGCTTCCCGGTATCACCCACATCAATGACCCCACCGACGCCATGGAGCTCTCGCGGAAGAGGTCGTTGACTTTGAACGAAATCAACCGGAGGCTAGGTGGTCATCAGAACTGGAAGAAGCGCCAGCACAAGTTGAAGGAGGAAATCAAACTCCACGAGAGTCTGCCCCCAAGCAGGCGGTTGAACGAGTACGAGATGCCTGTGGACCAGCTCAAACAATTGAGGAAGAATGAGAGAGTAGAGAAGTACGGAGGGGTGCTAAAGCTCGTGTTGCATAACGGGTACTACCTCTTAATTGACCCGGTGGCCCCGCCTGTAGTGAAGCGAGAGTTTTCTTACGATGACTCCGGGACGCTGGAAGACGATGGTAAAAAAACCGCCGCCAAAACAAGGCGACAAAGGGCCAAGTCAGCCACAAAGATTAAAACGGGGAAACCGAAAAATTTTGCACCCAAGGCAAAAGCTCTTGCAGCCAAACCAAAAGCTTTAACCCGCAAGACACGAGGATCATGAACTTGTAGATATTAATATATATTATTCGTAAAGACATGACATCACAAGTCCTGGATCAGACTTGTGAATTTGTTGAACATTTCATTGATGTTCTGGGGGTCTTCTAGGTCAACAAAGATATCCTTTAAGCCCAAGACGTAGCCAACTTCTCTGATCACCTTGGGGGCTTGCCTCATATCAGCATCCATACCCGGTGAATTGATTTTATCGGCAGACAAGGCGTACTTTTTGATGATAAACTGGTTGAACTCTAGAAGGCAGAGAAGAGCTTTACAATTATGGAACGCTATCCTCCTGGTGGTTATATCAGAAATTTGACTCTCCTGTAGCCGGTCATACAAGTCCAACCCCTGGCGAGTTAGGGTCTTGATGGCGGCCCGGGAAAGCGTGTAGACGTCTTCCATGCTTATAAAGTCTACTTGAGATAAATTGGCAAGCAAGAACATCAAGACATCACGCTCGAATATCGCTTTGGATTCGGTTTCCTTGAGCGAAACGTCAACCTTGAACAACCTGCCCAAGGCTTGAAAGAGCTTCCGTCTAGAGGTGATGTTCTTGGACACAATCGAATGGAGGTAGCTGATGAACGACCGGTTTTGAAAGATGTTGGTTGAGATCTCGTACCCGTAGAGAATGGCATTCTCCACCCCTTCCACGTAGTTTGAATCGAACAAACTCTCGTGCTTCTGAAACATTTGTTTCAAGAATTCAAAAGATATCTGGACAATGGCTGCATTGCCACTGGCTAACAATCCGATGAACGTAGCGATACACATTTGGGGATTTGCATAACCCACACTGAAAATGAGCCGGGCAAACCTCACGGGAATAAGAGCAAAGTCATAGTCCTTGTTAAAGGTGAGAGCTAGTATCCTAAAACAATATCTCTGGACCAAAGTTATGCAAGCAGCATCGTTCTCGTAGGACTGGTCACCTCCATTGAATGCAGCTATATCCAATGACTCCCTATCGGGGTTCGAGGTTTGTATGTCGGTGGATTTAGCCGACTCCCTCTCCTGTTTCTCGATGAAGCTGAAGAGATTCTGAAGAATGATCTTTTTGGTCTTCAAGTTGTCATCTGATGTCTGATCGAGCTCCGTATCGATGGCCTTGAGAATCACCTCGTGTGAGTAAAGCTTGGGGTAAGAAGAGCATATGTTGAGAACGTTCATAAGCGCTACCTGCTTGATGCTCACGTCCACCTGTGGGCTATTGAAGTTCAAGAGATACTTTACAATCAAACTCAAGATACTGCCGGTGCCAGGGTACCCTATGTCGGATTTGGCGAAGAGATCCTGATGTTTCTCTAGATCACAGTAAGAGCCAACGGCTCCAATTATGTGCAAGAGCTTGATCAACTTCCCGTTATACTCCAACTGGTTCAGAGCCTTCAAAGTTCGAAGGAACCCATAGATCATTCGAAGGCATGAAATGGACGCATTGGTCAATTTCAAGTCCGTTTTCTGGTACCTGCTGACTATATTGACCACCGGTATCGCTTCGTGTAATTCTCTCACACTAAGCTTACTCAATTTGCTCAAGAGGTGCTGAAGAAGCTTCTCCAAAAACGCATCGTTGACAACCTTCAAGAGTGGCAATGCATGTCTCACGATCACCAAGGAATGAAACAACACCCCGTCATCGTTGAAGTCTTTGTTCATCAAATAAGGCTCCAAGCTTATTAACCGATTTTGAGGGAACATCTTCCCATTGCATTTGACCACAAGAGCAATCAAGTGAAGAAAATCGCTAACTTGATACTGTGAAGACGAATCAGATTCGTTGGCATCAAGCATAATCACATCAGTCAACGACACCACCAACCTCCGGCAACAGTCTTGAACCTTATCGTTACCAGGAACCAAAAGTTTCTTCTCTAAAAGCTTCTCTAAGTACCCCTCGCTTCGAGGAAACAACTTGAGAGTTTCAATCAAGATGATTCCACTAGGAGCTATGGCCGATACCCCCAAAGACTCAGGTTGGTGGTAGAATATCAATCCCTCCAATAAGCCTTCGGTTTGCTCCCTGATGTTTTCATCTTCGTCGTCCATTCTTCTCAAGAGCTTGAACAATATTTTGCTCTTGGACGAGTAGTCCTTGACGTTGGCAAAAAGACTTTTGGTGATCCCGAGAATTCTCTTTCTGACTTGAACACTTGAATCAGACAAACAGTCCGTCAATGGTCCATAAAACTGTTCACTTGATTCGGGGTTCTTCGATATGTACGAGTTCAATAAGTCTATACAAGAATCTCTCACCAAAGGAGAGGTATCCTTCAAGAGAGCCGCCAAAGAAGTACCGATGATGGGTATGCCCAAGAGATCAGGTTTGATTGCAACAGACCTTGAAAGAATGTTGATGGCCTTGGACCTTGTCTTGATCCGTGGGCTCTTTAACGCCTTGGTGGTGATCTCAAAGGCGATATTGTTTGTAGACGTCAACTCCTCGCAGCAGTAGTTCTTGTAAGCCACATTACAATCCATATCGCCGCCGTTCATTGAGTTAATTCGTTCGGGAGAAACCAAAAGGTTCAAGAGGTCACGGTAGAGCTTCAACAATATATCAGCTGGTCGAGACTTCTCCGATGCCGTATCATTCAATGCATTCAAATCAACGCTGTTTCCCTTCTGGCGCTGGGCCACAACTTTACAAATTACTGACACAATAAACACGTACCCCAGCAGATTGAAGGTGTTAACATCGACCAAGTCTCTTAATATAGCGTAAACAGTATTTGCAAAAACTTGAAGCTGTCCTCTGGTCATGGCTGCATCCAACACCAACCTCTCGGTCTTGCTAGCATCTAGTGAGACTATGAAATTGCTAATCTGTCCACAGTAGCTTACAAGTAAAGTTTCAGTAACCTGGGATAAGTTACCACCGTTCAAGAAGTTCCTCAACGTCAACATGATAATTTTCATGATTTCTACCGACACAACTGACCGGGAGTGCTTCACGGTACTTATCACATCGGTGACAAACACTTCTAGAGGGAGCTTGTTACCGGTTTTGGTGGCCTCACAAAGAGCAGTGCATACTCGCTGGATCTTAGACTTGAACTCATCCAAGCAGTCAAAAAAGCCTTTGCTGTTGTCGTAAGACTGCTGTACCATGTTCTTCAGAACGAGTCCTTGATGGTCTCTGAGCACATTGTGCACGTCCACAGAGTCTAAGATGTTGAAGAGATTCAAAGAAAAAAGATGGACCTTAGGACCGCCAGAAAAGCGGAAATAGTGTCTATCTTCCTTCACCGATAAGCTGCAGAACTGGTTGATAAAAGAGTTCAAGATAAACTCCCGTTCACTGGGACACCGATCGTAGAATGATGTTATCAACTCAGAAATGCACACTATGAGAGGCGTCAAGACTTTGGCACTGGGCGAGTCAGCTCGCAAGAACTGATCAGTCCAATTGAAACAGTATAAAGTCACACTGGTGGCCATGACCTCAGGGATTTCAGGAATCCCCAGCACCAACAGTTTAGTGACCAGTAACATTTTGGGTACCAGGTAGAGCACTTGTTTGAAATCAATATAAAATTCGGCGCTGAAGGTGAATAAAAACTCCACCGCCGAATTTATTCCATCGATAAAGACCACGAACCCTTCCTGGTGGGTGATTTCCATGTTGTAATCGTGTAATTGAAGGCAGTGGCAGAAGAGCCTGCAGCACGTAGAAATGCTTAAGATCACTGGAGCAGCGACGGCTGGCTTTAAAGATGGTTGGGAAGAGGTCTGAAGTATGCCCCGACAAGACCGGATCATTTCCAACGCCGTGTGTAGCACCAATTTGACATCATCCAACGAGATGCTTTGGCGTAGAACTACACCACTTGACTGGGCTAGGAGAAGCGAAAGTTCTGATTCAATCGCCTCGAGAAGGTTGAATTTGGTGAAGTTGATGTTGCCGTCACAGACATTCGGGCCCAAGTGCTCTAATTCAGCGATGGCGTTCTTGATCGCATTCATCTGCTGCTTGTCATGTAGCTTCCTTCTCTTCAGTTCTTGCTCAGTAACCACAGCCATACGCTTGACCAGGCTCGGCGTAGGAGCTGGGGAAGACTTGAACACACGGTCTGCCACGTCCAGGTCTGCTTCTTCCTCGGTCGATGCCGTTGGAAAAAGGGTAATCTTCTTGAACACTTGCCCAACCCCCGAAGCCAAATTGAAATTGGTGATGCCGTTCGGTTCACCCTGTAGCGGTGGACATTCAATGAACTCAGCTTTACTGTCACTGTCTGCCCAATGAACATTGACCCGCTGCTTCTCCATGAACATCTTCTCTCTCTCAGACAAGTCGAGATCGTAGGTCTTCGGAATGTCCTTGATACGATGCTGGATGGTATCTGGGACCGGAAACGTAAGGCCATCACACTCCTCGTCCTCAAAAAGGTCCAATTGCTCGAGTAGCTCAACCACATCGGAGCTGTCTCGATCATTGGCTATTTGCTCGTAGGTGACAGAATCGTACATTGACCTGAGCACCTCTTCACTGGGGACATCGATGGACAAATCAGATGGATTCAAAAGGGGAAGTATATCTTGTTTGGGGACCAAGATATCCAAAGGACGCTTCAAAAGGTTATTTATCACGTCGTCGCCATCATCAGCTGGCATTTCACTGGTCTGGTTAGGTGAAAAATCTCGTATCTCACTAATCGACTGATTTGATCGCGTACCTGATTTAAACACAGGCATTAGTGTGCATTAATTCATATACATCCTACTATACAATTCAGCGTCGTAACGTTACTCCCACTACTCTAGCGGGTCTATTTTCTCCATCCGTATATCTCCCTCTTGATATTTATCGAGTAGTCTCACATACGAAACTCCTCTGCTTCTTCCGATCCAATTGAGGTACCAATTGTTCCACACATTGTGGTGGTTGAATACGTTTTTCCATGAGTGATTGTCTTTGTAGTTGTTCAAGTATTCCCTGGTGGTGAGGTTCTGGGCCGTTAAAAGAATATGCACCACGAGCACCAGAAGCGGGTATATGATGGCTACTAAAGTTGCCAAAAGGAGAAAAAAGCTGCCAGGGAACTCGGTGATCGATCGCCTAAAGCTGTCGATGCTGGTTTCGGTGGTCCGGTAATGAAGCAACTGTATGAAAGAGCATACTATCACCAAGATGCCCGCAACACTGGCAGTCATTATAAACCAGAGAAAGTACTTATAGTTTCTCAACCCCACACAATTGTTGATGTAGATACAGTGGTGATCATGGTTGACCACACAGCTATTACAGATCCCACAATGGCTCGATCTTGGTGGTCTCCAGACGTGGCATGTGGTGCAATACTTGACCGTCACTCCGTTGTACTTGTCGTCGTAGTACGGCAAGGAAATGGCATTGAAGTACTCCAACGGAGCACTGCCCTCCTCTGCCCTTATATCGAATGGCATGTGGATATTCCGAGGTAGGATCCCTGGATCTGAGGTAGCCGCCCTGATAAACATCAATACGCTAACCGCCCAAAAATAAGACATTACTATCACCGGGGCCGGGCTAATGTTGTGCCACATCCACCTGGCTTCAAACACGTAGAATAGCACCCCTATCCCGATCAACACAGCACCACACCCCACGTTAATGGGGGCTTGTTTGACCACCCGAAGCCGTCCCCCAAACAAATATATGTGCTTGAGCCCGCTATGCTTTTCGGCCTGATAGTTCTTGTACGACCGCAGCCGCTGGAGAGTGATGAGATTGGGGTCCAGGATGACCCAGTTCGTTAAGGCTGCCTTGAACCAACTGTGTGATTGACCCATAGAATCATCAATAGTCAAATTGCGCGATGAAAAATCACAAACTCGATGATGTACTGGCAAGGTATTCGAGGTACGATCAGGGGCCCGGCCAGGTCCGTGGCGCCCTTGGCCATGCCCGTTAAACACTTGGTGCCCAGGAGAACCATGCCCTTTGTACCCGTCAGAAATTTCAAGCTATCAGCCCGGCAGTTGGGTGCCGTCAAGGGCTGGGGCTTTATCTTTAATATTGTGGGTGGAGCCTACATTGGAGGCCTCATCATTTGCTTCGGGTCCCTCTACTTGTTGTACCACGACGCTAACGAGAGACAGCCCATCCCGTTCGAACTTACTTTCAAAGAGCAGATCAACGCCGTTAAGGCCATCAATAAGGACGATGCCATCAAGAGTCCCAGACATGCTGTCAAACATTACAGGCGGTTATTGATTCAAATCGCCCAGAAGGAAGATCCTTCCCTCGAATTCGACGAGTCTGACCCGCAGAATCAGTACAGGGTGCCGTTGTTGGACAGCGATGTTCTCGTGGGAAAGAAGTCTAAGGTGTTCTCTAACTTCTACGTGGATATAGTGTGCCGGTACGCCAAAGCACTTCTCGCCAAGGGGCAGCTAGATGTATCCATCGAGACCTTGAGCAAGCTCGTGGGTGATGACAAGATCTTCTACCAATTGGGGGACGCTGAGCGGTTATCGCAGTGCTGTCGGTTGTTGGCCAAGATCACACCCAATATCGACGAGAAAGAATCTTTGTTCAAAAGGTCGATTGATATGATCAGAAGCACATTTTCGAGTATTAGGCTCAACCAAGAGTTTTTGTTTGAAGATAACTCTCGGATCACCGACGAGCTCATTGCATGTCTTGATGATTTGGCCTTCACCTATGCCCGGGAATCCCAGGCTAACAAATCTCTTCTGGACAAGTACTTGACCAAGGCGTTGAAGATCTATCTTTCGAACTTGAAAATGTTGCAGCAAGTGCAGTACGAGATTGTGAATGGACACAAGACTCAAGCCAGCTACCCGTTGTTCAACTGTGACGAAACCAACTTAGAAATGCTCATCAACGAAATCAGAACCCACATCAGTGAGATCATGTGGGCCAAGGGCTACAAGAAGAACGCCATTTCCTGGGGTGAAGAGGTGGTAGATCAAATTTACTACCAACACTCGACCTCCAAGAGAGCCAATAGTATTTTGGTCAATGACTTGAGTAACTTGATCAATATGTATAAGAATATCGGCAACCGGACCAGTCAGGAAAGGTGTGAAAAGCTTCACAATAGTCTCCAGTCGTTCGAGTTGAGCGACTCTGACTGGTACAGTAAGTTCATTGGTAGAATGTGTAAAATCATCTACCACAAGGGTCCACTAGGCGTGTTAGAGAAATCGCTTTTAGAAAGGTTTGGACCCCCATCCCGGATTCTCGAGATCGAGGAGTTCGAATCCGAAGACCAAGAATAGCCCTGGTATATCATAACCTCCATCGTTACCCCTGTACCCCATACTGACACTAGCCAAAGGTGTATATTAACTGTATATAGTCGTGCGGTCGACCCAATTTTTTTCGGCCAATGAAATCCCCCCCAACTGTAATGACCGTAGAATCCCCAGAATAATGCGAAGTTGAATACCCGAAACTTTTCTACAATATTAACCACCATGTTGTCTATGTCATCTAGATTAGGTTTAGGATTATCCAAACAAGCCGTGTCCGCCACTTATAGACCTTCTTTGATCAGAGGGATAAAAACCATTCCACAACCTCCAGGTAACATTGTTGGTACCGTCAACGACGCTTACGTTCCTCCAAAACCTTCTAAAACCCACGGATCTTACCACTGGACTTCTGAAAGAGCCGTGGCCATCGGTTTGATTCCTTTCACCACCCTCCCCTTGATCACTGGTGCCTCCACTGTTGTCGACTCCGTCTTATCCACCTTGTTGTTGTACCACTGTTACACCGGATTCCAATCTTGTATCATCGATTATATCCCTAAAAGAGTCTACGGTGCTTACCACAACTACGCCATGTACTTATTGACCTTCGGAACCGGTATCGCTGCTTATGGGGTTTACGAAATCGAGCAAAAAGAAGGTGGTGTTACCAGCATTATTTCTAAACTCTGGAAAGCTTAGTTACGGTTTATATGTTTATTTATTCATTAGTTCATAAAATACTAGTCATTATCGATACGGTACCTTTGTCCACGCTTCCACCTCTTGATCGGCTCAAAAGCCCCCTATTCCGATCTCGGATCCTAAAACTTTCTCTTTCTAGCATTCTCTTCAGTTTCCCTGCCGGCTCCATGCCCATATTCGTTCCGGACCTGCTTGATCTGTTCATCCCATCTCGCTATTTCGTCCTTAAACCCTTCAATCGACTCTATGTCGGTAATCACTCGGAGCTCATACAATTGCGGATCGTACACATCTCTAAACTTGGTCAACCCTTTGACGGTCACAGTGTTTCTGACCTCATCTATGGCCAAGTCGGCCGCCTCGGAACTGATTTGGTGTAACAATAACTCTACAGTTAACTGATCCTGGCCAATTTCCTTCAAAACGTTCAAGATGTCCGGTTGGAAGAGTTCATCAATATCAAACGATGTACCATCGTGAAGACTCACGATATCAAAAATCGACAACTTGACCAACTTTTCCACCTGTAAGGTGTCAAGAGCAACGAACCGTTCGTGGTACTTCACCAAATGGGTCACATTGCCAAACGCAAATAGTTCAAGAGTGTTGAGGTACTTTGCCATCAGTTCATCTTCACTGCTCCCAGAATCAGCCAAGCTCTTCAATTGGTGAAAATAATTGTACTGCTGACCATCAACAATAGCGTTGTAGATAGCGTCCATTGCGTTCATCACCTTAGCTTGATCGCAACTCGGGGTATAAATTCGCGATCACATTATCGATAAGTTTTATCAAGAGCCACTGGTTAAGCTGCTTACTCTCAAACACTTTCAAAATACTGCTGATGCTTTTGATGGTGTCTTCCGGTGTCTCTTCTCGGTATGCAAACATCCCTGTAGCTCTAGCGATATATTTATGGGTCATAATGGCATACAATTCCTGGGCCACCTCGTGGGTTATCTCCTCTATATCTTGCTCTTTCTCCGGCTCTTTTTCATCAGATTGCTCCTGCCCTTTGAAAATCACATACCGAAGACTGGATATCACATCGGCTAAGTTCTCGTCACTCATCACCTTCACCGACGCCTTGAATATGGTTTTTTTACATATCCTATTTAGTTTCGATACCACCATGCTGCTACTCGATATCACATCTCTGGCAGCCCGAATAACCCCACACAAGAGCGGTCTTCTACTACTGAGCCCAAGCACTGTGTCCAAAAGGCTGAACACATGGTTGTCAAGGATGTTGTCGGTGGTTGATGGATCTGCGTCTCTCCATATCATCAAATAGCTTAGATCCGTGTAGCTCTTTGACACTATCGTCTTCAATCGACTCATGATACTTCCAAAGTTCACACTGGGCGTCGAAGGTGCTTTCTCTTTCTTCTTGTCCATCTTTTGCTTGACGGCATTGCTTAACTTCAAAAAGAGCGACATTATAAACTGCGGGTCTCCAAGCTTGTCCATAACCTTACCCAACACCAAGTCCGCAACAATGGTATCGGTTAAGTTCAACCCTATCTGGGTGTTGAGAGGACCATAATCTTCGCTTCCCGGCTCGGAAAATGTTGCTAGAAGAATAGCCTTGACAAGCACCTTGAAGTAGACCTGAGACTCCTGCGGATCAAATAATACATGTTTGGATGCTAGGAACTGGGCCACCGCAGCTTCTCTACTTGCTTCGCCTATAATCTTTCCTGGATGCTTATCCTCCAATATCTTCAAGTCATTGACCCCCACTAATTGCTGTAAATGCTCATCTAGTATAGCACTCATCTCATCAATTCGCTTGACCAAGTTCTCTCCACTAAGAATATCACCGCATCTAGTGGCCAAGCTCTTCACCGCATCTCCAAGCACCGTGAGCAAGTGCTCTAGGAACTCGTCATTATCGGTATTAAGCTTGCCATACCAAGTACAAACATAGCCTGACACAATGTTTCCGAGGAACAAATGAAGCTCTAGATTAAGCTTGGAGTACAAGATACTCGATGAGCCACTGGACGGAATGAGCATGGGGAGGTTGGCATGGAGCTGCTTCATCAATACTTCAGGATCTGTCTGGCTCTGGTACCGTTTGGGGAGATACATCTTACATAGTAACTTGAACTCTTCGCTGTCCGTCACCGGATCTAGCTTGATATCGACCTTCTTTTTTTTCTTGTTCCGTTCAATTAGACTGTAAAATCTGGTTGAGGTCGATGTGGTGGGCGAAGCTTTGGAAGTCCCTCTAGATTTGCGTATCTGGAGGTCTGGAAAGTTCGATAGCTCTATGGGGTTTCTGACCTCTGTCATAGTTGTGGAGAGTAGACGAAATTTTGTTTGTTTGAGTGTGGATACACGACTATGTGAATTGAGATAAGGAGTGATGAGGTGGGGTGGTTCGGAGTGAAGATTACTGTAGTGGCCGACGGTACTGGTGGATTGTGCTTATACTTAAGAGTGTCTAGATGGCTTATGAATTTGCTGGCAACGTTTCTATTTCTAAGTCGAGATAGAGGGGCCACTTGTCTCACAGATTGATTACTGCTAGGGTCCCCAACCAAGCCTAGGCTCTTTGTAGACAGCTGGGTTTAGATGTGGGTAACAAGAGGTGAAGGATGACAAGCCTATGTTTCTTACGATTTTTTAGAACTTGTTTTCTAATGTTAACTTATATGTTTCGTAAAAGCCACCTGAGTATTTCGCTTGCAAGTCCGATCGGTGAATTCTGCAATAATATCAAACATCTAATGTACTCAAAAAGTCAGACAAAAGTAATTAAAATACGAAGCCATATACCTTCAGGTCTAATTCCAACTATAATGTCACGATTGTCTTTCACCTTCCCTATGGACCCTAAAATCAATCTGAAACAAAATTTGCAACCTTCGTGCATGCACCACACCAAGAATATTTTAATTGCTAAAAATTGTTCCGGAAACGTAAATTGAAAAATTTTAACTCCAATTTTAACAAGGTTTTATCCATAAAAGTTATATCTTTTGAAGTTACCTCCTTCTGATTCACCCCTATATTAACGAGAGCTGCCGCTTGCCGTCCATCATAAAATTTGCTCGCAATCCCTGTGTGAGCTTATAGTGAAGTAAAAGAAAGAGTCCCTTATTGTATAATAGAAAGCAAGAGATAAGAAACCAATAGTTTATTCAAGTTATGGCTCCAAGCATTAAATTCGAAAGTTTAAATAATGAAACACTTATTGATCATGAGAGTAGTTTCAAACATTCCAATATTAGCGTTGAAGATGTTTTAATTGATAAAATTCAATGTATTGATCACTATTCCTGTGAACCTGGAGAAGAAAATGCATTTTTCGTGGCTGATTTCAAAAAATTGAAAGAGTCGGTTGATTTATGGTTCAATAAATTACCTCAAGTTCAACCATTCTACGCTGTTAAGTGTAACAATGACATTGAAGTAATTAAGTATTTGGCCAATTCCGGTATCAATTTCGATTGTGCCTCTAAGACCGAAATCGAATTCATTTTGAATCTTGGTGTCGACCCCAGGAGAATCGTTTATGCAAACCCTTGTAAGAACGGTTCATACATCAGATACGCCAAAAAGCAAAGTGTTAATTTGACCACAGTCGATAATGTCGAAGAGTTATACAAGATGAAACAATTCCATCCTGAATGTGGTATTTTAATTAGAATTGCAACCGATGACTCTACTGCTCAGTGTCAATTGTCAACCAAATTCGGCTGCACAATTGAGTCTGCCTTAAACGAACTTTTACCATTGGCTAAAGAATTAGATTTAAACGTCAAAGGGGTCGCTTTCCACGTAGGAAGCGGGGCCAAAGACTTTGATGCCATTTTCGTGGCCATTAGAGATTCGAGGTTGATTTTTGATCGGGCCATTGAGTTGGGGTTTAAGCGGTTAGAAGTTTTGGATATCGGTGGAGGGTTTGAACAAGAGAGTTTCGGTGAAAGTTCCGAAATGGTCAATTACTCATTGAACAAATTCTTTCCCACTGAGTTCACCGATAAATACAAAATTAGATTCATTGCTGAGCCGGGAAGATTCTTGGTTGCAAACATGTTCACATTAGCCACTCATGTCATTGCCAAAAGAGATCTCCCAGCCAACGCGGATGACATCCGGTCAATGGTCTACATCAATGACGGGGTCTATGGGAACTTGAATTGTATTTTGTTCGACCATCAACATCCAGTACCACGGTTACTTGACTTGAATAAAATTGGCAGTAATGATACTGATGAAAAGGGCAAGTATCATTATTCCATTTGGGGACCTACTTGTGATGGATTAGACTGCATATCCACCAAGTCAGACTTCCAGACTCCCATAAAAATTGGGGACTGGATTTATTTTTCCAATATTGGTGCTTATACTTCAGTTGCAACCACCTCATTTAACGGGTTTGCCAACAAAAACGAAGTTATTTATATCAATTAGAAAAACGTTTATTAGTTTTAATTGTTTTATAAAGAATTGTTTAGTTTGTTTTACATAGATAATTTGTTACTAATTTTTACCTTTACCTGCCAGGCGGATGTTAAGCCACTGCAGTTCTAGACTGGCAGAAAAAGTGAGCAGCAACGAGTGAACAAGATTTTTTCACTGTTCTGGATACAACTGACGGAGAAATTGGGAGTTAAATTCAAATCACAATTATATTCGTTAGATAGTTGAACCTAGTTGTATTATAGCATTATCAGACTCGTTCATTCACTCCATCATGTCCGACACGAATAAACAAGCCCAGATCAATAACGCGATCCGGGCCATGAAGATGAAGAACAAAAATGACCAGGACTCAAATATATACGTGACTGACGACGGGGAGCAAATTAATACCAAAGAAAGAGCCGTGCCTTCAGTCAAGCTTCCCGCCACGTTCAAGCCATTGGATTCAGACGTGTTTCTCCCCAATGGGTTGCCTAATTGTGCGTTCTTGAAGGATCATTTTTTTCAAGAGGGAAGGTTAACCGAGACCCAGGCGATAAGAATTTTAAGGGATGCCACCGAGTTGTTGGCCAGTGAAGCAAACTTGTTGGACGTGCCAGCTCCCGTCACGGTATGTGGGGATGTCCATGGTCAATATTATGATTTAATGAAATTATTCGAGGTAGGAGGTGACCCTGCCACCACGCCCTACTTGTTCTTGGGGGATTACGTCGATAGAGGTTCGTTTTCTATCGAATGCTTGTTATATTTATACTCATTGAAATTGACTTACCCTGACACCTTCTTCATGTTGAGAGGGAATCACGAGTGTAAACATTTGACCGAGTACTTCACGTTCAAGAATGAGTGTTTACACAAATATTCTGAAGTCTTATACGAGGAATCGTTAAGATCCTTCAATGCATTGCCCTTGGCGGCTATTATGAACAAACAATTCTTCTGTGTTCACGGGGGATTATCTCCTGAGTTAAAGACCTTGAATGATTTGATGAAAATCGATAGATTCAGAGAGCCTCCAACTAAGGGATTAATGTGTGACTTATTATGGGCCGACCCAATTGAGGATTATGATGATGACAACATGGATCAAACATTCATCCGTAACACCATACGAGGATGTTCTTACGCCTTTACTTACAAGGCATCTTGTCAATTCTTAGAGAGAACCGGTCTTTTATCTATCATTAGAGCCCATGAAGCTCAGGACGCTGGTTACAGAATGTACAAGAGAACCGCTTCCATGGGGTTCCCATCCTTGTTGACCATGTTCAGTGCTCCTAATTATTTGGACTCTTACAACAACAAGGCTGCAGTGTTAAAATACGAAAACAACGTGATGAACATCAGACAATTCAACTCATCGCCTCACCCTTACTGGTTACCACATTTCATGGATGTTTTCACATGGTCCTTACCGTTTGTTGGGGAGAAAGTCACGGATATGTTGGTCTCCATCTTAAACGTGTGTACCGAAGACGAACTCAGTGAAGAGGCAGATGATGACAACCTCAACTATAACCCCGAATCAAACCCACCCTCACCGGTTGATTTCAAGAGCAGGTCATTTTCCTTCTCTAATACCCCACCAAGCTCTATCAGCAACAAACCACCTATTGAGGATATCGTAAAGACAGAAACTTACGAACAAAGGAAACAAGCCTTACGGAACAAGGTCATTGCTATCGGTAGGGTTTCGAGAATGTACCAAATTCTTAGAGAGGAAACTGCCGACGTGGCTTACTTGAAAAAATTGAATAGTGGTCAGCTTCCGAAGGGTTCTCTTCTACATGGCCGGGAAGGTTTAAAGAAAGCCATCAGCTCTTTCGAAGAAGCCAAAGAAGCCGATTTAATTAACGAAAAACTACCACCTTCTAAGGAAGAACAAGCTGTCATTGAAAAGCAAAGACGTGAAAAACTTAAGAACGATATCAATACTGAACCAAGTAATCCAATGTTCCATAAGTTGATCCGGAAATTGTCTCAGGGCTAGATAACTTATTATACGATTTTTATTTACATACCGTAGGCTTCTTTAATTCTCGGCGTACCCTCTCCACCATTTTTTGCAGCTACTGGTGGTACTGTTATCTCCAAATTTTTCAATGCGAATGTCCATTACCAATTTTCACTATTAATTCATGAGTCCCACACCAAGGGTGATATATGAGCTCCCCAATGAGGAGAATACGTTGGTGTTCACCGAGTATCAGGCCTCGTCACCTGAAAACTTCTCCTTACACGGAGATGACAAGTTTGTGCTCTATGGAGGCGCAGAGAACTTCTCATTAAATGTTCTCGATAACGACCCACGGGTGGTGCTTACAGTTCAAGATGACGTCAAAAGCTTTATTAATCGTTCATTGGATTTGTTCGTATTGAATTGCCTGTTTATCGTCTGGTGTGACGAATTACACAAAGGGATCGAATTTCCCTATCAGAGTATCGTTATTCATGCATTACAGGAACCAAGCAAATTGTATTTGCAAGTGGTTAACAATGACTTGATATACGCCAGTAAGAAAACCCCGGAAGAAGACTTTGAATCCACGGTTGAATTGGAGTTGGTGCCCAGTGCCACCGGTACCGCCCACAGAAATAGTTTGATCAGTCAGGTGCCGAACTCCATTAATGCCATCTACGAAGCCATGTCAAAGTGCTCCGGACTTCACTTCGATTCAGACACCGGTGACGAGGATGCATCGAACCCCGGGTTTGATTTCGAGCACTCATCGTTGAACTCCAATTTCCAGATCAATGTTCCGTCTAATTGGGTGACCAAGGAGTCGATTATCTTGAAGAATTCCGGTGATGCTGATGATTTGGAGGAGCTAGATGGAGACGACGGCAGTATTGACGAAGCTGGAATGAATGTAGATATCGGTTATGGTCCGATCGCCGGGCTGATAAGACGTAGGGAAGCAGACGAAGAAGAGACGGCTAAAGTCAGAAGGGTATAGTTATTAAACTGGCAGATGAGAAGATAGGGCAAAACTCCAATGAAGCCCGAATCCCCCCAAAAAAATTTGGGTTGTATTTTATAATTATGACTTTATAGAGTAATATAATAGTTTAGGAAACAGTAGCTAGCAATATAGTTGCGTTGAGGCTAACAGTGACCATGCCGGTGGGTTGCTGATTTTTGATTATGCGAGCGACCCTCGACTCAACTAATACCGATTTTCCATCACTCACTCCTGTCAAATATAGCACCAATGAGGACCGCCGAAGAAAAGCTAAATTACAAGAACCATTTCTTCCGATTGAGTCAAGGGCGGCTATTGGACTTATCCAATGATCAGACCTGGTCGGTATTTTGGGAGCTGCCTGACAGTGCCAATGACATTTTCGAATTGTTAACTCCATTCGATATTCAAACCGTGAGGGATCAAAATAGAATCAATGTTCTTCTGTTGATGTATAAGCTTATACGGAACATCATTGAGTTTTCACAGCTGGCCAGCTCCCTAGGGCCTCATCATATCCTCAATTCCATGAGATTATTGACCAAGCTCTTACCCTTTATTTTTGAGTTGCCCGATTATAAGGACCTCGAGGCCGGATTTTTCCTCTCTTCGTCATATAACCCAGAAACTTACCTAAATACACCAGCCGAATTCTCACAGGTCCCTGAAAAGGTGCTAGCTAAAGAATTGGTTGAGTCGTTGGTCAAATTGCTCTTCTTCAAGGGATTCACCGTGGGCACAAGTATGGGTGCAAAGCAAGATTACAATCCGCAATTCACCGTCTGGGAACCGGGGGTCGGTGTCCTGGCCAAGTACCAAACTCCCGACTTGATACTCGAGAGTAATCGTACCACGGTGTTGAAGTTGATGATCACCTTGTGTGGAACCTCCTTTTATCAGGTACCATCTCAAGTTGTCGCTAGCGGCTCGGTGTTTCTCACTATATTGGTCTCATCCATACCTCGTGTGGAAACTCTCACGTTAGTCTGTTCGCTACTTAATGTGTTCTGCAGAGCTGCTAGATCTTCTCCTGATGAAAACATGCTTCAGCTCAATGAAGCCACCTTGAAGTTCTCCAGAACTTTGTACATATATTCTTGCATCCAACTTCTAACCATGATGGTGGTCTACCCCTTGCCGCCCAAACACAATTTGGAACCGCTTCTTCGGCTTCAAGTCATACCAGAAAAGAGCTATAATTTGGCCAGATTGTACTTTGGGAAACTACATAAAGACCAAGAGCTTCTTTTCATCACATCCAGCATTTTAAGTAGTTTAAAATCGGCCATAATATCTAGTGGGGACTTGGAATCGAACTTCCATTTGAACTTACGAGTGTCCACATCGCCTCCTGTGTGGTCCATGGAGTTGATCATGTTACTATGGGAGCTTTTTCAGTGTAACCCCAAGTTCAAGCAAGTGGCAGGACCAATATTTTTCGGAGAACTTTGCTTCATCTTAGTGTTCTATATAAAGCAGTATCATTTAAACTCTGACGATACCAATATGGTCAGATTGGCATGTTGCTTCTTGCTCTACTTATCGCACCAGCAACCTTTATTAGACGAAATCTTGATAGTGAATCCGAATTTCACCCGAGATCTTCCCTCGTCCATTAACTTCAGCTCCCAGAACCAGCCCTCGACGTGTAGGGATTACATGGTGATACAGTTGTGTGGAATATTGAATACCTACGCAACTGCCAAAAATCAGATACCTGCAAGTTCGGTGATAGCGACTTCATTGGTTGAAATCTTGTACAACATCATTCCAATAATTTCGTCCAAAGAGTCGTCTGGATCCAGCGACCCCAATAAAAAGCTCCATAATTCTAATCCGAGAGGCGGGTTATCTTATCAAACTTGTACCGCCTTGACCAATTTGATGGTTAGGTTCTCAAATAGAGAATTTCTCTTACGTGAATCCTTCAACCCCGACTTGTTAGCTCTATTAATTAGAAGCATATGTATAGCATCACTTCGGGATGGTGCTGCTTCCAGAACTCTTTTGTTTTCTATATTAAAGAGTGAGAAGATTTATGATCAAACCTGGAATACCATCTATAGTTTCCAGAATGAATACTTTTTGGAAGATACACTTGTGCTCAAACCGATCGAAGATGAAGAGGAAGCCAAGCTGGAGTCTGAGACCAATAGCAGACAAAATTCAGTCGTCAGTACAAAAATTAATACCCCAACGAATGCCTCGACTACAAGCTTGACTATAAACGAGGAAAAGGAAACGAACACAGGGCCACTTAACAGCAAGTTCAGTTTCAATGGAAGCGAGACTGCCTCAATAGCAAGCGATGACAATACGGCACCTTGTGAGATTAACGAAGGCTTCGATTTCGAATCCAAGGCGATAGAAAAGGCATTAAGGCCCAGTCCCCCAACCGGTATGACGCCTAAAGCTAGGGGAAAGCAAAAAATGGATGCTGGAATAAGTAGAACCTGGGCCGGTAACGATGCATTAAGAGTGATATTGACGATAATCATTCCCCATTTAAAGTTGGTGTTGAACGAAATTTGGTCAGCAGAAGATGGCGCAACTGTAGATGCTTTCAAGCTCGTCAAACATATCGGTAACTCTAAATTTGAATCTGTGATTCAGCAGAATAGGAAGCTGATAAACTACGACTTTTTGCCCAGTTCCCCCCTTCTCCCATTGAAGTTCACCTGGAGTTCTCTCTCTTTAGGCTGGTACATCTCTTTATTATTCAGTGACATTTACAACACCCTAGACAAAGTCGAGAATTTGGTGGGGGGAAAGAGCAAAATCATCAAGAACTTGACTTCGTCTGTCATTTCGTTCGGAAGATTCTTCCAAAGCTCCGACAATTCCCCTGGTTCTCTAGAGTCGCCCGAAGTTATCACGGAGGTTGAAAATTCCATCACCAAAACCAATCACTGGGCTCAATCTTCCATAAAACTTTTCAAGCTCCAAGCCAAATCCACCGGTTTCTTCGATGCATTGAACTCCAAACTTAACGCCGCTGTACAAAGCCCGTCCTCCCCCACAACTCCTAGTAATAATGGAAATGATAGCTTATCTCGCCGCTTGAGTGGTTTGAGATTGAATCAATTCCGCAGAGACAGTTTAGGCTCAGGGTTAACTACGCCAAAGGAAGAGCAAGAGGCTTTCTTCCCTAGGATCACTCGAATGAACTCTAATTCTTCTTTCCATTCATTGAATACCATGAACAGATCAAGAAATAACACTCCTAGAAACTCTATCAGTGATAGATAAATTTGCTTTTCATTATACATTGGATCTATATTTTGCTCATGAAGTTTTATATACATAAAAACTATTATAATACACGAAAATTAACGTCTTTTACCACCTTTTTTAGTCTGCACTAAAGTGAAACCATCATCGTCAACTACAGGACCACTTTCAACTTCCATATCCATATCCACATCTTCGTCATCATTATGTTGATGGTTGTGATGGTCTTCTACATCTTCATCATCATCCGAGTTTTCAGAATCAGATTGTATGTTGACCAAATTCTTTTGTCTGGAAGATTGCTTAGATTGCCATTTGTTGTATAAGTCGTCAATGTCGTTGAAGTCATTGACAGATGCCTTTTTGTAGAATGTCATGATCAAGTGGGCAATTTCAAGAGCCGAGTCGTTGTCAACTTGAGTGTCAAACTCGTCCAACATAGCATACAACAAGGTTTCTTCAATCAATTGGATGTCGATGATCTTTTCTTCGAATAAATCGATAACGGTTGCAGAAATCCAGTCTCTTTTATCAGATGAATTTGGGCCACCCCAAGTATTATCAACAGCAATACTTAATTCTTCCCATTTGTGGATAGCCATGGTGATTCCCAATTCAAAGTGGGCCTGTTGTTTTTCATCGACGAACTTCAAGGAGTCTCTATCTTCTGGAGCTTGAACGAATTCAGTTGGATCTATGCTAATCATGCTGCACTGTGGGTCAAATTTTTCAGTTGCGCAGAGATGAGATATGGCCAAGATCAACTCGCAGCCCACAATTTTTTTGCAGCCACTCGGGCGTTATCTATTGATTATACAGCTTACAAAAACGTACTAACGTAAGGATCTCTTTTTAAAAGGACCATCATATCATCCTGGGGCGAGTTAAGTGAAACGATCCTATGAGTCTCACTTTTAAGATCCTGGGAGTTGAGAATCCCGTTCTCCACCAATTCGAAGAAGAGGTACCGGAACTGCTCCAATCTGATACCGCCAGAACTGCTGTTTTCGTCGAATAAATGACCTTCAAGCAATGCATCGGACATCTCTATTGGAGCCCTTGGGTCATCGATGAACTTCAAATTTTTAGCAGCAGCCATCCTTAAAAGACCGTTCGCTTCCTCTATTATATCACCAAGAGGGTTCTCAGCCAACCCTGACCTCTTTGTTCTAAGTAATACAGCACAAAGTATCAACTTGGATCCGAAAGATAAAGTGGATATGTACTGAGCTATCGGTGAATTGACTGTCTCGTTGATAGCCTTAGCGATATGAGGAATTTTGACCCGAAACATGTTGTCACTCAAATCAGAGTTCTCCGGAGACCCTATTTTGTACTCCATTTCAGCGATTTCGACTGCCCTCCGGCATATCTGAAGAGCCTTACGAGCGTCACCACTTACACTGGCCACTTTTCTCGAAGCAAAACTGATGGCATCTTGATCAACAATAACTTTATGCTTACTTTGTTTTGTGAGAAGATCCAACCTGTGCTCTATGATATGGCCCAATTGTTCGAAAGTGTACCCAAGAAATTGAATTCTCTTCAACCCCAACCTGGAGGAGATTTTATTGGATAAGACTCTTTCAGGCAAGTCCATGGTGTTGGCAACTGCCAAAACGATGAGCTTAGAATCGGCATACGTGGGCCAGTTGAAGAAGTTATACATGACATTCTGCGTTCTGGTAGCTATTTGATCCAACTCGTCTACCATAACGATGATGGGCTTTTTCAAATCCGACTTTTCCTTGAAATATGCTTCCAAGAACAATGCCGCATTGCTGGGACTCACTTCCACCCCACTAATCTGACGCCATAAAGTGGTGTAAGCGTAGGAAGGGGTTATTAACTTCAAGGCGTTGATTTCCACAAACTGGAAGTCGTCAATTTCCCCCAACTCATGAAGCTCCTTCATTTGAACCATGACTTCTTTAATCGTGGCAGTTTTACCGATACCGGGCGTACCACTGACGTAAAGACAGCACCCGCTCTGTTCTTTAATGGAGTTCTCTATACTCAAATAAAGGGACGTGAACTCATCTTCACGGCATGGAAGTGATGCAAGTTTTGTTGCCGTGTGAAGCTTCTTCTTCAAGTCCTTGAAAGCAGCCGAGCTAGTATCTAACTGCTCATAGTCTTCGTATTCAGTCTTCTGGATCTTTTTCCGACCCTTAGTCTTGGTGTCAGTGAGGGCCCCAAAATTGGGAACCGGAAGTTTTTTCTTGAGTTTCACTCGGCTGGCACCCATGATCAGTTTCATAAACTCTACAGATGCATCGTAAGCCCGTTCCCTTTCTTCGTCGGAGTCAGGATAATCCTGTATCACACCTGCAGCCTCACGGTCCTTCTTGGTGAGTTTCCTTTGCTTACGTTTCTTATTTGAAGCAGCAGGTTTCCGCTTGGTCTTCTTCTCTGTAACCATTACCTCTTCTTCGGACTCCTCGTTCTCCAGGCCAAGCTCGTCACTCTCTGACTCACCGACAGATGCCTCAGATTGACTATCATAAGCTTCACTCGAGTCAGCTTCATCATCCGCTATCATTTGGTCCACGTCTTCAGACTTTACAACCGGCTTTTCGGGGCTGCCAGATGGTTCCCGTGGTGGCTCACTAACGAGAAAAGGAGACGGGCTGACCGTCTTCGTGGGCACTTTCCGCCTGGGACTGGCCTTGCTGGGACTGAATGCAGGCGTCTTGGGAGTCGAGAGATAGAAGACATAATCCATCGAGGCTTTCTTACCTTCTTTGGTTTTATCTAGCACATCCTGATAATCGATGGAAGACACTATACGGTCAGCAGTATCGTTGCATACACTTTTGCAGAAATAACATTGACTGTCTCTTGGGGCAGCTGCTTTGTAGTCAGCATCTCTGTAGACTGACACCTTGCCGACAATAGCGTTTGGGTGGATGTTGTTGACGAGGGGTGTCAAGAATAGTTCCTGCTCATTGGGAGTCTCGGAAAAGCATGTCTTGCTGAGCTCTGCAGGCGTATGGAATAGTAAGACTTCGAGGACGAATTCAGTTGTGAAGTCGAAGTCTATAGACACGACGAGACCAATTGATGGAGAAGGCTCTGGGGAGTTGGTGGTGTCGGTGTTTATTCGAATCGCATCACCAACCGAAACTTGCAAGCCATCGCTCAGTCGAGTTAAAACGAGATTTGAGGACGCTTTTTTCGAACCTCTTCGCCTAGTGCTTCTGGAGGGAGAGTCTAGCTGTGCTGAGTCTTGTCCCTCGAAGATATAGCTCCATTTTGATTGGGATGTTCCCTTTGACATCTCTGGGGAGGATAACAACTGAACGCGAAATTTATTTATTAAGACCCTAGATAACTAACTGAAATGGCATGCAACGTTTGAAATACAATCAGCATATATAAGAATTGAAAGAGGCGGGATGAGTTGAGGATGCAAGCAGACCGTGGAAGTAATCATTTATACAAAAGAATTGGTTCGCCTACATTTGTAATTTCCTCGAGATTCAACTTCAAGTCAAATGCTTTAGATAATATGATCTTGAATATCTTTTGCACATTGATTGAATGAGAGGTGGAACAGAAAATCACGGGGGACTTCATGGCGGCGGCAAACTTCTTAGCTTGTTGAGTGATTTCGATTTGGTCCTGTTGAGGCAAATCAATAAACTCATCATACTTGGTGCCCACCAAGAACGGTATGGCAGTCTTATTAAATCCTCTCACTTGCCTATACCACTCTTTTATCGAATTCAATGTCGACTTCCGCGTGAGATCAAACATGAACAACATGGCCACCGCATCATTGGACACTAATGGCAACATGTTGATGAACTCTTTCTGTCCACCTAAATCCCAAATAGAGAACGTGATGACTGTGTTCCTTATTCGTATCTTCTTATCCATGAAATTGACTCCCAAGGTTTGGATATAGTCATCGTCAAATGTTCCTTCCACGTACTTGACCATAAGCGAAGTCTTACCTATTTGTGAATCTCCGATCAATCCAACTTTAAGCGCCACCCTGGTGATGTTAGTACTGGCCTCGTATTGAGAACTGATAGTGCCGGGGTATGGGAAAGGCCGCATGTTCCAGTTAAAATGCCGGGAAGCATCAAGACGGAATGGAAACACTCAGCCGCCCACCCAGATTCTCAATTGGTTCAAAACTCGTATACATACTGATTTCCTTCATGTTCGTGTTCTTCCATGATAGGCAGATCGAATTTTGTTTACATTTGCGAAACGAGTAATGAAGTGAAATTATCGAGCTCGAGGGCTGGACCCCTCAGCACATGACCGTCGCATCAATGGTCACAACTGGGTCAATTTATTTTTGTCATCGCTTTGTGTACAGGCCATTTTACCCTGGGTGAGGAATGAAAAAATCTGTGAGAAGTGAAAAAAAAACGGATTGAAAAAAAGAACATAGTTATTTTTTCTAATTAGAATACATTAAACATGGCTGTTGGTAAAAATAAAAGATTATCTAAAGGTAAGAAAGGTTTAAAGAAGAAGGTTGTCGACCCATTCACCAGAAAAGATTGGTTTGACATCAAAGCCCCATCCACCTTTGAAAACAGAAACGTTGGTAAAACCTTGATCAACAAATCTACTGGTTTAAAAAACGCCGCTGATGGTTTAAAAGGTAGAGTTGTTGAAGTCAACTTAGCTGACTTACAAGGTTCCGAAGACCACTCCTACAGAAACATCAAATTGAGAGTTGATGAAGTCCAAGGTAAAAACTTGTTAACCAACTTTTACGGTATGAACTTCACTGCTGATAAAGTCAGTTCTTTAGTTAGAAAATGGCAATCATTAGTTGAAGCTAATGTCACTGTTAAAACCGCTGATGACTACGTTTTAAGAGTTTTCGCCATTGCTTTCACTAAAAAACAACCAAACCAAATCAAAAAGACCACTTACGCTCAAACCTCTAAATTGAGAGAAATCAGAAAAAAGATGATGGAAATTATGCAAAGAGAAGTCTCTAACGTTACTTTAGCTCAATTAACTTCTAAATTAATCCCAGAAGTTATTGGTAGAGAAATGGAAAAATCCACTCAAACTATCTATCCTTTACAACATGTTCATGTTAAAAAAGTCAAATTATTAAAACAACCAAAATTCGATTTAGGTTCTTTAATGGCTTTACACGGTGAAGGTGCTGCTGAAGAAAAAGGTAAAAAAGTTTCTAAAGGTTTCAAAGATGTTGTTTTAGAAAACGTTTAAATCAACTCTGTCTCATATCAACCATTAAATAAAAAATCTTAAAGTTTACTTAAATTTTTCCTTTTTTATATAATTCATAAAATACATATTTCGTAATAGATTTATTGTAGAGTGAATTTAATGTCGGACTTGTCGTTCCTTGCGATCTCGTCCAATGTAAAAAGGCTAATTGTCGCTTAGGTCTTTAGATCTGTGAAATTTACTTTTCTGGCTCAAAGCAACCGAACTTGCTGGCTGCTCCACGATTGACCTCGAGAGAAACAATACACATTTTAGCTTTTCGGATACACCAGTGCTATTATTAAACACACCTCAAGAATAGCCAGTCTCAGCCTATCAGATCATCATCGCCAATAGACCAGATGCTTCACCCACTCAGGTACAACTTGAAATTAGAAAAGCGGTATACACACTACCAAGAAAGGGCTGTGATGAATGAACCTGCTAGCTTGTCAATTGACAGTGTTAATCTATACATACAACTTATCTAACGCTCTATACCCATGCTACCGACTCTCCGTCCAACCTCTAAAGTTCTTTTTTCTCCAACAATAGTTGCCAATTATATCTCATAACTCACCAAGGTGAAATTTCAGGCACTGTGCGGCGAGGTCAAAGTTCAAAATTGCTCCTGGTTTATTTTCAATAACAAATTTGTCACTTTTCTCTTCTTTCTTGTTCGGTAATGAGTCAAGTATGTATCAAAAGTTATCAATTACCTCACCACACACCCTGATTTGTCGAATTGACCTCCGGTTGTAATTAACAAGAAAATTAATTGTTATTGCTATCATTTGGGGCTAAGCAAGTGTAAGGATTGGTGTCATGAATCACTGTTACTAACTTTTGCGTAGAAGAAAGATATTCCAAATGGGGCTGATGCCAACATTGGGGATGTGAAAGAGCACAACAGGCAAGTCAATGCCAACAATGCTACTGTACATGCCCCGGTGGATGGGTCTGGACAACCTAAACCAAGCATCAATAGATCTAAACCAAGTGTTAAGGATAAGACTACTTTCAGTTGGAAAGATGTTGGGACTTGGAGCTCTGATGACGGGGAGACTGCTGATAAGTCACATTCTCTTCAAGTCGTTAGACAAGTTGAATCATACGTGGTTGATCACTTTTTTGGTGATTGGTACTGGAATACTGCCATTATGATTGGTACTTGTTTTTTCTCCTGGTTGGTCGCTAGACTTGGGTTCGGAATGTTTTCTCTTCTCCCGATCTTATTGTGCACTTCTTCTGTATATAGATCTGAATTCAGAAGATTTAATCGGGATATCAGAGATGATATGCAAAGAATTAATGCTTCCAATAGATTGGAAGAGGAATTGGAAACCATGGAATGGTTAAACTCGTTTTTGGACAAATTCTGGGTCATTTATATGCCTGCATTATCTGAACAAGTTATGTTTATTGCTAATGAAGTGTTGAAGGATCAAGCTCCTGGTATGGGGATTGAAAAGCTTTCATTGGATGAATTCACCTTGGGTTCTAAAGCCCCAAGAGTCAATAGTATCAAATCTTATACCAGAAAGGGTAAAGATCATATAGAAATGGACTGGGCATTCTCGTTTGCCCCCAATGACACTGATGATATGACCAAAAATGAAATCAAAAAGAAGATTAATCCTAAGGTTGCCTTGGGGGTCACTGTTGGTAAAGCATTTATCTCCAAATCTTTACCAATTTTGGTCGAAAACATGTCGTTCACTGGTAGAATGAATATCAAGTTGAAATTAAGCAATAACTTCCCTCACGTCAAAATGGTTTCAGTTCAATTCTTGGAAGCTCCAACCATTGATTACTCTTTGAAACCTGTGGGTGGTGACACTTTTGGTTTCGATATCATGACTTTTATCCCAGGTTTATCTTCCTTCGTTAACAACTTGATTCATGCCAATTTGAAACCAATGTTATATGCACCAAACTCTTTGGACATTGATGTAGAAGAACTCATGGCTGCTCAATCTAATGATGCCACTGGTTGTGTATCTGTCACCATCAAGAGCTGTACTGGCTTGAAAATGGGTCCAGATACTAAACCTAACAGTCTTTACCCATACGTTGATTTGAAACTTAACAGTAATCCATCTGTCGATGAAAAGACCAAGGTTAAAAAGGCCACCAATGACCCTATTTTTGTTGAAACCAAGTACCTCTTGGTCAATGCATTGGATGGCGATTTTTTAACCTTCAATGTCTACAATTTCGCTGAAGAAAAGGCCAACGATGATTTGATTGGTTCCGTTGAAGTTCCTCTTGTTGATTTATTACAAAAAGAAGTTCAAACTAACCTTACTAAAAACATCGTTGAAAGTGGTAAAACTGTTGGTAAAATCGAATATGAACTCAGATACTTCCCTACTTTGGAACGTGTTACTTTGGATGATGGTTCTAAAGAAGAAAACACTGATTCTGAAGTAGGTATCTTGAAACTTACTTTGCTTGGTGCTAAAGATTTGGACTTGTCCGAATCAGTCATTGGATTATTGAATCCTTACGCTGAAATTTATGTTAATGGTGATCTTGTTAAAACCTGCAGACGTTTAAGAAAGACTAATGAGCCTGAATGGAACCAAATTTTTGAATCTTTGGTCACGCAAAAGTCAGAGGTCCAAGTCGAAGTGTTGGTTAAAGATTCTGCTAATGAAAATATAGTCGCCAGACTTGATGTCAATTTACAAGATATCATTTTCGAAACTTCAAGAGAAAACAAATGGCTTAAATGCCCACCAATCAAAGAAGGTGGTGTTTCCCCACAAATCCAAATTTCCGCTGCTTGGAAAGCTTTGGGTATAACTGACGAAAAAGTCGCCAGCGAAAGTAACTTCGGTGCTCCAATTGGTGGTTTGAGATTACACATCAGAAGTGCCCAAGACTTGAAGAACCTCGAAGCTGTTGGTGAAGTTGACCCATATGTTAAGATCATGGTCAACGGTAAATTGAGAGGTAAAACTGTTACTATTGCTGAAACCTGTAACCCTGTTTATGATAGTGTATTCTTCTTCCCTATCAATAACGAAAATCAACATTTGTTATTGGATATTATGGATGCTGAACCAGATGAAAAGGACAGATCCTTAGGATCTTGTGCTGTGCATGTTAGAGAATTCATCAGAAAGAACGATGAAGGTTACTTGTTAGGTTACGATGGATCCAATGAGATCATTTCCCAACCAGTTCTCATCAATGGTGAAAACAAAGGTACTTTAACTTATTCTGTATCTTTCATTCCAAATATCCCAGTTCTTACCCGCAAGCAATTGAAGAACAAAAAGGCTTACGAAAAACACTTGAAGGACATCGAAGAAAAGGAAGAAGCTAAAAGAAAGAATGAAGAAAAATTGGTCAGAGATTACCCAGACAAGTTCCAATTCATTGAGGTCGATGAAAAGGATACTCCTAATCCACCAAGAAAATTCATACCTTTGGACGACTTGATCAAATACAGAGCCGGTACTTTGGCTGTTACGATTCTCGGAGGTAAATTCAAAAAACCTGAATTGTATCTTCAAACCTTATTCGACGATCTCGCTTTCCCTTCAGGAGTAACTCCAAAGACAGAATCAAGAAACTTGAATGTTGCTACTTCTGTTGAGGTATTTATCAGAGATTTACCAAATTCTAACACTATCCTTAGACTCAGTAAGTGCTTCGAAGTCAAAAACGAAAAAGATGTTTTCGCCGAAAAGACTTTCAGCACCATTGATTTATTAAAGAGAAGTTACAAGAAACCAATCGACCTTAAAATTGATGAACATAACACTGCTAGAGTTCAATTCGATTTCATTCCAACCGCAGTCAAATTATATCCTCTTGACACCGTGTTGGATGTTGGGAAAGTCTACATGGAAATTGTCAAAGCTGAAGGTTTACCAGCGGTTGACTCGAACGGAAAGTCTGACCCATTGGCCGCTATTAAGTTGGATGGAGTTGAAGTGTTCAAAACCGAGAAAAAGAGAAAGACTCTTGATCCAGTTTGGAATGAATCCACTGAATTCCCAGTCCAATCTAAATCCAGACAAGTTGTCTTACTTGAAGTCTACGACTGGGATCTTACTCACGACCCAGAACTTCTCGGTAGAGCTAATGTTGACTTATCCACAATCGAGCCACATTCTTCTACAGCTTTCCCAGTTACTCTTGACACTAAGGGTACTGTTCACTTGAGAGTTATCTTCAAGCCAGAATACATAAGACCACCTCTTGGATCATCTGGTGGTTTCCCAATAAGCCTCACGGATGTTTCTGGTATGCCATTGAAGGTAGCCGGTGCCGCAGGTGGTCTTGCCGTTGGCGCAGTTGGTGGTGGTATTGGCGCAGTGGGTGGAGGAATTGGTGCTGCTGGTGACGGTTTAAGTAAAGGTGGTTCATTCCTTAAGGGTCTCGGTAAAAGAAGAAGAAAAAACCGTTCTAACAACGATGAAGGTGAAGATGGAGCACATGATGACATCAACTCTACTTACACCAACCAAAGTGCTATGAACAGTCCTTCCAAACTGAGAGTCTCTCAAAGTCAATACACCAATGACTTGCAATCATTGAGATCCGGTACTAGTCACAACCCCCATAAATCGCATTCTCAACAAGGATCTAACCAACCACAAAAGCCTGCAGCTGAACAAGTTGAAGAGGAGCAAGAAAATAGCGACATGAATATCAAAACTAAAACAGGAGATGATAATCCACCTCCAACTGTTGCAGCCGTTCCTAATGTTCACGCCGAAGACTTACCACCACCTCAAAGACCGGGTCAAAACCTTCAAAGAACCGGAAGTAACCAAAGTTACCCTGATTCAACTGTTGACTCATCATTTGCCAGCAGTGTTGGAGGCAAAAACAGCTCCGGTAGAATCAATATCGTTGGTGCCACTGGTTACCCAGATAACAACTTGGAAGTTAAAGTTACATTGAAGACTCCTTCCAAGGAAAAGACGATTTTAAAGACTAGACCTTCCAAAGTGGATAAGCATTCAGGAACTTACAAGTGGAATGAATCAACTCCTTTTAAAGCCTCACCTGAATCAGAACTTATTGTTGTTTTAAGAGAACATCATACTTTCAGCTCTAAAACTCAAGTCGATAGCTTTACTATTAACCTTGCTGAATACGTGGGTAGACATGAAGACATTGAGTTACCAGGATCAGCTGGTAGCTTACACGCCAACTTACAATTTTAACAAAATCTATTCACCAGTATTTGTATTTGTATTATGTTTCGAATTAAATATGTAAGATTATTAATATAATCAATCTAACTTAAATGTAGATATTGATTGGCTGCAAATTGAAATCGCATCATGTCCCTGCAGTACCTAATTTACATCGGCTGCAATTATGTGAACTGTGGGGGGAAACCCTCACATGATGTTTGTGACTGTTTTTGCTCGCAGGTGCTTTGTGCACCCACTACTTTTCCAAAAAATTTATTTTTGTGTAATGTTGCGAAAATTTTTTGAGATTTTCACCTAACTGTGAGAAATTAATATCAATTAAAAATTTTCTTCAATTTATCAATCCATAAATTAAAGATGTCTCAAATCGTATGTTAACTAGTACCATAAGTTGGTGTAGACAGTAATGATGATCATAATACAATTGCCGTTATCCAGGGAATACATAGGAAAATCAATACAAGCCATGAAACCAGGATTAAACCATCAAAGTTGAAGTGAAAAATTATTCATCAAATTCCATATAGTAAGCTTTATCCCATTCAAAATTATCATAAATATATTCAACATAAAGAAATCAACATAGAAGTCAATTTATGTCCCATTTGATTATGATTTATCGATTATGACTCACTAAAGTATGCAATGTAACTATATACTAACTTATTATAGGCTCCTAAATGGTACCAAACTGAAGACGTTCCAGTTGCCAAACAATCTAGAAAGACTGCTCGTCCACAAAAATTACGTGCCTCATTAGTCCCAGGTACCGTCTTAATCTTATTAGCTGGTAGATTCAGAGGTAAAAGAGTTGTTTACTTAAAAAACTTAGAAGATAACACTTTGTTAGTCTCCGGTCCATTCAAAGTTAATGGTGTTCCATTAAGAAGAGTTAACTCTCGTTACGTCATTGCTACTTCCACCAAAGTTAACGTTGAAGGTGTTGATGTTTCCAAATTCAACGTCGAATACTTTGCCAGAGAAAAAGCTCCAAAAGGTAAAAAATCTGAAGCTGAATTCTTCGATGAAGCCGCTCCAAAGAAAGAAATCAAAGCTGAAAGAGTTGCTGACCAAAAATCCGTTGATTCTGCTTTATTATCTGAAATCAAGAAAACCCCATTATTAAAACAATACTTATCCGCTTCATTCTCATTAAAGAACGGTGATAAACCTCATTTGTTAAAATTCTAAATTTAATTTTAGTTGTTTATATATTATGAATTTTCAAGAAATCGTGGTTTAAATATCATATTCTCTTTTGTATATTTAATACATCTTTAAAACGTTACAAAAATTGTAACTGCGGTTAAAAAAGTTTCACCTCTATAAAAATCTTCGATAAAGCACTCCGGGTATTACCTAAAGAATTCTTTTTCCTTCCTAGATTGAAAAGAGCATCGTTGTTCCTTCTTGGATAGAAAGATATCGTGCCAAACTCAAATTAACCCGAAAATTTAATGAGATGAGGCCCATGTCTGCTCATCTCAAAAATTGAAATATTAAGTACTATCCAAGAATTCAATCATGTCTAATTTAATTCCTATTGCCACTTACAACTTGAACCTTCAACCATTTAATCCATCTCCAGCCATCGACTTTGCTTTGCCAACTACCATCAGAATCACTTCTGCTGCTATTGACCCAGAACCAGTTGATCAAGATGCCAAACCATCTACCTTAAGAATGTTAAAGAGAAAAATTCCATTCGATGATGAAGATGACTTTGACGAAGATTTCGAAGAAGATGACGAAGATGAATTAGATGATGAAGAAGCTTCTGAAGAAGAAGAGGAAGAAGAAGAAGAAAAACCAAAGAAATCTAAAAAATCCGAACAAGAATCTGATGATGTTGAAGAAGACTCTGACAGTGAATCTGATGAAGAAGATTTCGAAGATGAAGAATTCGTTATCTGTACTTTATCTCCAGAAACCAAATACCAACAAGTTCTTGATGTCACCATCCAACCAGATGAAGAAGTTTACTTCGTTGTCACTGGTTCTTACCCAATTCACTTATCTGGTAACTTCGTTGATCACCCAGATGATGAAGATAGCGAAGAAGATGACTATGATGAAGAATATGACAGTGATGAATACGACTTAACTCCAGATGAAGAAGAAGTTTACGACTTGGAAGATTTGGAAAATGCTAGCGACATTGAAAATAAAATCGAAGAATTAGTTGAAAAAGATGAAAAGAACAACAAAAAGAGAAGTCAAACTGAAGAAGAAGAAGTTGCTGAGCCAAAAGAAACCAAAAAAGCTAAAAAAGCTAAAAAAGAAAAGAAAAACGTTGAATTTCCAGAACAATTAGAACATGGTCCAGGTGCTGAATACAGCAGTAAAAAAGATACCAAAGAAGCTAAGGAAACTAAAGAAACCAAAAAAGATAAGAAAGAAAAAGCCAAACCAGCTGCCAAAGAAGAAGCCAAAGAAGACAAAAAATTCCCAACCAAAACTTTATTAGGAGGTGTTGTCACTGAAGACAGAAAATTAGGTAAAGGTGTCACCGCTAAATCTGGTAACAGAGTTGGTATCAGATACATTGGTAAATTGAAAAACGGTAAAGTTTTCGACAAAAACACTTCTGGTAAACCATTTGCCTTTGGTTTAGGTAAAGGTGAATGTATCAAAGGGTTCGATTTAGGTGTCACTGGTATGGCTGTCGGTGGTGAAAGAAGAGTTGTCATTCCAGCTAAAATGGGTTACGGTTCTCAAGCTTTACCAGGAATTCCAGCTAATTCCGAATTAACTTTTGACATCAAATTAGTCAGTCTTAAATAGATATTATAATATAAGGTGAGAGATAAGTAATACTACATTAAACTAAAAGGTGTGGGTTAAGGAACGCACCTACCACGACACCGCGTTAAGTGCCAATTAAAGTTCCCGAGAAACGCCTCCCAATGCGTCCTCGTTTAAATTGAAGTTTTTTCCTCTTTGTTCCAAAACGGTCTAGCACGATTTGTAATAAAAAAATTTTGTACCACTCTTTTCTATCACTGTAGGACGTATGTAATTGAACTATTTGCCAGGGCTTAAACTGATATCCTCCAACCAATCCTCCCACTCTCGTGTCGGTCTCCAAAGCCTGCTTTCAGCCTTTCATTGCAGCTGGTTCCAAACGAGCGCGACAGAGAAGACCACTCACATCCACCACCAAATTTGAAGTGAAATATTTGTCAGCCCACCATATTCTTTTGGTCCATACTAACAACTTCGACAGGAATTAAAGTTCTCGATTCCCTTTCGGACCACTCGACACACTAAGACATATTCAATCTATTCTCATGGGGATAATTCCTAAAATTGTGGGTAGTATTACCAAATTTTCGGCTCATCGTCCGATTCATATAATTATCATCACTGCTTTATTGGCGTCTATTTCTTATTTGACTATAGTAGATGAATATCTTCCTGATAGACCCGGCTCTCCAGACGCCTTGAGCTACTTCTACCACCCTGCTGGTGCTAATGACTTCAAAAATTGGTCACCTGTTGACGCTTCAGTGTTTGACACCCATAAAGACGCAGACCAATTAACTGTTATCCCATTAAAATTCAACCGTATTCATAACGACAACATCCCAAGCTTACCTCACTCTTTCCACGGCTTAGGCAAAAGCGAAAGATTAGTGATCGTTGACTCCAAAGAAGCTGATGCTACCTTAGCTCATATCGATAACTTCAGTTCTAATGGTGTGAGCTGGAAGGTCAGAAATGCTAGTAAATTGAATAGATACGTCGGATACCTCAAGTATGGGGTTAACAAGGTCAAGTCTTTGATCCAATTGGCTGAAACATTCGACGTTGCGTTGATCACTTTCGCCTATATCGCCATGTGGTATACTTTGATCAAGGTTTTCTTCGACATGAAACAAGCTGGCTCCAAATTCTGGTTAGGATTCTCAACTTTGATCTCTTCCACTTTTGCTTTCTTATTTGCCTTGGTCACCACCACAAAGTTCTTGAAGGTGAATATCTCTCTTCTTAGTATGACTGAAGGTTTACCATTTTTAGTGGCTATCATTGGTTTCAAACATAAAACCTCCATTTCCACCATGGTCCTGAAAGCTTCTACTTCTCAAGAAGATGTAAGAAGAATCATTGCCGACGCCGTCTCCAGCCACTTACTCAGTTTATTCAGAGATCACGTCGCCGTCATCGGTGCTTTATTGGCCATTATTGCTTACGCTAACCACTTGGAAGGTTTGAAAAACTTTTCTATTTTGGCCGCTTTAATTTTGTCATACGATTTGTTAATGACTTTCACTTTCTACTCTTCCATTTTAGCACTTAAAGTTGAAATCAACAGAGCTCGTCGTAGTGAAAACTTGAAAATTGCTTTGGAAGAAGATGGTGTCAGTTCTTGGGTTGCCGATAACGTCGTCTCCCGTGATTTGAAGATGGATAAATTAGATCACGACTCCATCTTTAGCCAAAAAAGCACTTCGATTCTTTCTTTCAAGGTTGCTATGATTGCAGGTTTCTTTGGTTTCCATGCTTTCTGGTTAGGAAGCAGTTGGTTATACGACGTAGCATCCACCCAAAAATCCGATGTTATCAACGATGCTGTTTCATTAAGTAAAACTGCTGCCAAACACATCACCATTGGTAAAAAGGGAACTATTGTCACTGTTTTGGCACCAAAAGTCGTTGTACCTTTGGGAACTATTGTTAAATTCGAAGATTCTATTTTGGGCTTATACGATTTGATCAGTCACTCCATCAAGGATGATATCTTATCCAAATTGATCTTGTTTGCCTTCATGCTTTCCATCTCCATCAATGCCTACTTCTTGAATGCCTCTCGTAATCAAGTCTCTACCACCAACAGATTAATTGAAAACGAAATCATCAGACCTAAATGGGAACAAACACAATCCGAATTGAACCTCAACAAGAAACAAAATGCTTTTGAAAAATCTGCCAATGAAAGTGATAGCGACGATAGCTCTTCTGATGCGTTGGAAATGAAAGCTCCTAACAAAGTTAGACCTTTAGAGAAATGTGTTGAGATCCTCAAGGATGGTAAAGTCAAGCAATTGACCAACGAAGAAGTATCCTCCTTAGTTGTTGCCGGTAACTTACCATTATACGCTTTAGAAAAGAAATTAGAAGATAATAAGAGGGCTGTTATTGTACGTCGTAAAGCCATTGCTAAGATTGCCAATGCTCCTGTTTTGAACACCACCAAGTTACCTTATGATCACTATGATTATGACCGTGTTTTCGGTGCTTGTTGTGAAAATGTTATCGGTTATATGCCTATCCCTGTTGGGGTTGCCGGTCCTTTATTTATTGACGGTAAAGCATACCATATTCCAATGGCTACCACCGAAGGTTGTTTAGTGGCTTCCACCATGCGTGGTTGTAAAGCCATGAATGCCGGGGGTGGGGTTCAAACAGTTGTCACTCAAGATGGTATGACTAGAGGTCCATGTGTTAAATTCGCTTCCTTGAAAAGAGCTGGTGCCGCTAAGGTTTGGTTAGACTCTGAAGAAGGTCAAAAAGTTATTAAAAAAGCATTCAATTCCACTTCCAGATTCGCTAGATTACAACATATCAAAACTGCTATTGCTGGTACTTTATTATACATTAGATTCAAAACTACTACTGGTGATGCTATGGGTATGAATATGATTTCTAAAGGGGTTGAACACTCATTGAAATTCATGATCGAAGAATGTGGTTGGGATGACATGGAAGTCATTTCTGTTTCCGGTAATTACTGTATTGATAAAAAACCTGCTGCCATCAATTGGATTGAAGGTAGAGGTAAATCTGTTGTCGCTGAAGCCAGAATCCCAGCCGATGTTGTTAAAAAAGTTTTGAAATCCGATGTTAAAGCCTTAGTGGAATTAAATGTAAGCAAAAACTTGATTGGATCAGCTATGGCTGGCTCCATTGGTGGGTTCAATGCTCAAGCCGCTAATTTAGTTACGGCTATTTACCTTGCATGTGGTCAAGATCCTGCTCAAAATGTTGAAAGTTCCAACTGTTTAACTTTAGTCAGTGAAGTTGACGGTGATTTAGCCATTTCTGTAAGTATGCCATCGATTGAAGTCGGAACCATTGGTGGTGGTACTATACTAGAAGCTCAAAACTCCATGTTAGAGTTATTGGGCGTACGTGGACCACATCCAACCGACCCCGGTGAAAATGCTAGACAATTGGCCAGAATTGTTGCATCTGCTGTGCTTGCAGCCGAACTTTCTCTTTGTTCTGCTTTAGCAGCTGGTCATTTAGTGCAATCTCATATGCAACATAATCGTAAACCAACTGCACCAGCTACAAATGATAAAGAATCAAACGGAACTAATGGTCAAGTTAAAGAAAAATTATCCGATGCCGCCATTGCAAGATTAAAAGAAGGTTCAAATATTTGCATTAAATCATAGAAGCTTCCCGGGCTTTAATAATTTGTATAGTTTAAAATTGTATAAATATAAATGAACTAATTTATTCAGTGGCTGCTAGTACTAACGTTTCACCTGAGATGTTGCAACCGGCCCGCACAGTGACTAATTATCAACGAAAAATTCACCTACATAGCAAAGATCTCATATAATGATTAGAGACATACCAGCTACAGAGGTCGGGCAAGCCATACCCAATGTCAAACATGCAGTGTCGGTGTCGCTTCCAACATGGGAAGCTACTGTTGGGTACGAGGAAGGTGAAGACTGGGTGGTAAAAAAAATGAATTCAGGGTACCCAAGATTCTTCGTTCATCCAATTGTTCAAACTCTAGCTTTGAAGATCGAACAAAAGTACGGTAGATCCGGTGAAAAATGTATGATCTTCCCTTCCTACAACATAGCCAACAGGTGCAGACAGTTCATTTACCTGAAAAGTCCGGTGAAACCTCCAGTCAGATTATTGCAGTTGAGCACCCAAGAACCTAAGACCGAAGAAGAAAAATCTACCGTGGTGGCTACTACCATTGGGGTGGTGTTTTTCCCCGTGACAGCCGCTTCGTTGGCCAAAAATTACTGGCAGCATGCTGGGGAAGGGATCAGTTCAAGGTTGGCTGAATACTTGATCAAGGCATTATTCGATGAAAGCAGCAATGGTCAATCCCATTCAATCAAATTTGATCCTGTCAGCTTGGGGGCCACCAAGTCCGAGTTACAGGCCAAAAAAATCCAGTCTTTGAGCCCCAGTTTGGGAATGAAGAGAAGTCGTAAGGACGAATCATTACAAGAATCGGAGTTGTTCATTGACCAAAAGTATGGTAGAATCTTGGATTTAAAGTTCGGAGCTGCTTCCAAGGTGGCGTTACGTAAAAGAATTTCCGGTAACTTTGAGGTTTCATTGAAGGCCATTCAACAAGATCTCAATCAGGGCAACAAGGGTGATAACTTCAGTTATGAGGACGTTTACCTTTATCCTTCGGGGATGGCTGCCATTTTCAATGCTCATCAAGCTTTATTGAAGGGCGATAATGCTAAAAAATCGGTTTGTTTCGGATTCCCTTACGTCGATACTTTAAACATCTTGAAGAAGTTCGGACCCGGTGTTCACTTTCTTGGGTTGGGTGACGATGCTTCATTAGATGAGCTTGAAGAGAACTTGGAAAACAAAACTTACGATATCATGGCGTTGTTCTGCGAATGCCCTTCCAACCCCTTATTGAAAACTCCTGATTTGAAGAGAATAAGAGCTTTGGCTGATAAATACAAATTTGCCGTTGTGATTGATGACACGATCGGTAACATCGTCAATGTTCACGTTTTACCATACGCCGACATGGTAGCCACCTCTTTAACCAAGATTTTCTCCGGAGATTCGGACGTCATGGGAGGTTCATTGGTGTTGAATTCACAATCTCCCATGTACGGCACATTGAAGAAATACTTCAACGAAAACTATGAAGACACATTCTGGGTCCAAGATGCATTGGTGATGGAAAGAAACTCTAGAGATTACCAACCAAGAGCCATGAAAGTAAACCAGACTTCTTTGGCATTGGTGGACTTTTTACAAAATTGTCCTTTGATCTCCAAAGTGTATTACCCATCCATACTGGAAACCAGAAAGTACTACGATGAATGTAAGACCAAGGAAGGTGGATACGGGGGTCTTATTTCATTTTTGTTCCATGAGTCTGACGATGCAGTTGCTTTCTTCAATGCGATGAACTTCAACAAGGGTCCTTCATTAGGTACCAATTTCACCTTGGCCTGTCCATATACCATCTTAGCACATTATCAAGAATTGGATGAAGTTGAGAAATGGGACGTGGATAGAAATTTGATCAGAATAAGTGTGGGTATCGAAGACCAAGAAGACATTCTCAAGGTTTTGAAAGATAGTTTGGATGCAACTATAGCTGCAGCCTCCGGTAGAAAATAAATAGAGCATTAATATATATTCAAGACACAATCACTATTGAAAGCTAATGTCCTGGGTATCTCATATGTTGGCACGGTGCTGGGGGGTCACCTGAAATAGGAGTATGAATCACTTCACCTACATACCAGTATTTCCGGTGATTCTCGAAAAAGCTCTGCCAATTGGCTATATCAGTCATGGCCTGGTCCATATCAAGGCCCCGAAGATCGTAAGTGAATTCATCTGGCTTGCTGAAGCACCCTGTGCAAAAAGCCCGAGCACTATCCCGGCCACTGAAAAATTTGTAAGGGCCCTTGGGACCGTAGACGTTCCAGGCCATAGATACATCGAATACCTTACCATTTATGCCTATATAAATGGGAAGTGAAGCGTCAGTGCCATTGTACAATGCTAATTCCTCGAGGGTCAAAGTGAGTGGATGGTGCGTCAACTTGAATTTCAAGAAACCCGGATCGATGTACTTTCCATCGTAGCCCCAGGTGGTAGAGCCGGAGAACCAGTACGACAAAAGAGCATTTAGGAATAGTAGCCCAGCTATAATCCGCAACAAGTCGAGCCAGGTGAATTTGGTACGGTGTAGCCCATCAGAAGTCATTGGCTGGAGTCGGAGATGAGCCCATTCGCGGATCTACCCCAGGTTATACGAGTTTGATAAAAAGCTTTGATTAATATTGTCATAACTCTACATACACTATATACTTTATTTTACATTTAGAACCCCCCAATTGAACTTATCCTCATGTCATGAAGAAAACATCATTTGCAGCAACTCCTTTACCTTCAAGGTTAAAGTTGTTTGAAGTAGGATTGACGATATCGCTCCAGAACTCCTCTCCTATATTATAGAGACTCTGATCCAATTCTTCGAAACCTGGGACCCCAAAGAAAGAGCTCGTGCCAGCAAGGGCGGATGCTGGGCTTCCATTGGAATTGGCCACGTCGTTGTTCGGGGTATTCATTATAGGTGGGCCAGTACCATTCTGCATCGACTGCCTGCGGTTATTGAAATTAAATGGCATTCCGGTCATGGAAGAATATCTCATGTCTTCAGGTGGCACATTGCCAGGGCCCTGAAACTTGGAATGATTCTGCTCCGCGATGTTGTATTTCTGGGGATTAGGTACCGGAGGCGAGTTATCTACGTTACCAGTTGCGACCGATGCATGATGGCCAGAAGCTTGACTGTTGGGAGTCTTGGAGTTCGAGGGTGAATTGGAATTCGACCCCACGCCTTTGACCTTTTGACTGATCTCGTTTACCACCGTGAGCTCTTTCTTCAAAGATGCGGCGTATGACAAGACATCCAAGGAAACCCGGTTGTTTCTGAGTGACACCGACCCATCTTGATTATATGGGGTGTGACAGCCCAACAAGTATCTGGTGACCTCGTCGTCTTGGTTGGGAATGTTTGGATGCTCGTCACTTTTCAACAACTCTTGTACTTGGTTAGCATAGATTTGTATGAATAACTGTAACATCAATGAGGTCTTCTTCAAGAAGAAATTGAACGGGTACGACTTCGAAGCCTCAATGAAAGCAGCGTTGGTGTTTTGGACTGTGACGATGGCATCAACCGGCATCAAGCTTCTTTCGATGCTTAAAGGAACTGACAAAATCAAGTACCTCAACCGTAACAAGATACCGGCAGTGTATATCATTCTCGAGACGTGAACCAAGGGAAGAGTAGCAATATACCGAGAACTCAACTTCGAAAACTCTTTGAGACATTTGATACATGAACTGGTCGATTTAGCTATCGTCCTTATGGCTTCCTCTTTGAAGAAAAGTTGACCATTTTCTTCATCTACTCCCGTGACTTGACTCATCAACGGTTCGTGTAGGTATGCTTCCACAGAGTAGTAGTACGCAAGCACTGCGTGGTCATCTTCACTTAACTTCGATTTGAGCGCAGCTAACTGTGACTGGAAATCCTTCAACACGTATGTGGTGGCCGAAGAAGTTTCGGAGTTGGTGTCTGAGTAATGAATCACATTATGGATTTTTTCCAAAAGATGGTTCAATCTTGATAGAATTGCCAACTTGAATAACTCTTTGTCACCACTTTCTTCTAATGCCTTGCAACATTCTTCCACATGGGGAGTCCATTGGATATATACAGTTCTTCTTAGAATCAAACATGTTGAGACCGTGGATATGTATAAAAGCATTACGATTTTAGGCTGCCTTGGGATCATAGGTTGATCTGCATCTGACGGTTTCTTATCTTCTGTTTTAGCCACAATCCCCAAATCGTGTAACATGGAAATTGATAATGCATTCAAAAGATGGAACCGTCTATGCTTGACTAGCTCAGGGGTATTGTACCAGAAACCTAACAACATGACGGTTTTCAAAAGCTCTTCACTCTTGTTACCTGCGATGAACACTTGCACCATGACGTGTCTGGTTGCCTCCACCTCAATAATCTGAGAGACTCTTTCGTTGGACTCTTGCATGACGATACTGGAGACAGCCATCACCGCATTGAACAAATAGGGTTCTTTTTCGGCAAATACTTGAGCAGAACTATGATCCTCGATGTCGATATATGGGAAATTGTAGGCTACCTCCGACTTGAAGAGTTGAAGACGAACTTCGGCCTCCAGCGGAGTAATGACACCTAAACTCAAAAGATCGACTTTGTTATTATTGTCATATATATAGTCTTCTCTTTTGGAAGCGGCATTCTTCAACGCATTACTGAGGTTGAGAAAGCTTGTCCCACTGTTCTTGGAGAGAATCTTGAGTTCACTTTGGAGGTCCTCTTTCTTGATATAACTCGAATCATTGTCCAATAAAAGGTCTCTTTTCTGGTAGTACTCAAGTTGCGATTTCAATTGCAGGATTTGGGTCTTGAGGGTTGCCACATCAGAAGACTCGGTCAGTTGATGGGGCAAGGTATTAAGTGGTTGTTGCAGTTGTCTAGCAGGATGTGGTTGAGGTAGTTGAAAGGCTTGGTGTTGGGGGAAATAAGACTGAGGTTGAGACTGGAGGTTTGGTTGGATTTGAGGTTGAATTTGATCTTTATGGGGAGGGCCTGAAGCTGGTTGGGTGGGAAGATAGTTCGATTGATCAAATTGGCTGGAATCAACGTGGGGAAGCCTTTCTTGACCATCTCTACCGGGAGTTGCAGACCGACTGGAGTCGGAGTGAAAGCTTTCAAACGTAGGATTGAAGTCTTTAGGACAATTTGGATCTTTTTGGTCTCTCATGGCTTCGAGCCTCTTACGTTCCCGTTCTTTCTGAATCTCGGCCTTTTTTCTTCTTTTACGAGGCTGGTTCAAATTGATCTCACATACCTTCTTCGTATTCAAGCACCTGACACATGGAGACGAAGGATCTTCTGGATTGCTCGGGGTACATTTGACTTTAAGACTATGACAGTTTTTGCATGCGACCGACCGTCTAGTACTCTTTTTGGTTCCATTGTCTTCATATTCAAGGGGAGAAGTGGTCTTAGAATTGGTGGTACCTCCGTTCTTGACATCATTGTCATAAGATTGATCATAATTATTGTAGTTGTTAATATCGGAGGTAGAATTGTTAGTGGGTATGGGGTAATGGGAATTAGTGGCCGATTTTGCAGGAGCGGAATCAATTATGGTGGCCGTAGGGGGAGTATTGGTTCCAGGACCAGCACCAGGTTCAAATCGATACTCTGTCATGCTGGGAACATATGAATCCATACAACTTAGACTGAATCACAAATTTGACTATTTGGCCCGATAATAGAATATATTAGAATCGGCTGTAACGGTGATAAAAATTTTCTGCGGCTGTCTACCGACGCTTCATCCCCCCAGTTGATGCAAGTGAAATGCGATGGGGTGAACGGTTGGCCCATACTGCAGCGCTCACATGTTTCGGTGCGGTAGTGGGGTTCCACACTCGGGGTTAAATTACAGCTTATTTTTCATACTCAACGATTAGAGTTTATTACGTCAGGAGACATTTTATCGAGGAGTTAAGTGACTTGACAAGAATTTAGACTTTGCATTCATTTCATTTTATAGACCTGGCAAGCAGAAATTGAAATCATATGTCGGATAACTTGGGATTGGATAGAAGAACGGCCGGCCATCCGAAAGCCCTTCTCTTAAATTTGGTGGCCTTTTGCGTATGCTATGTGGGATTAAATGAAGTATCCAAGATCGAGTTACCTCCCCACTTAAAGAGTGGTGGCCATTTCCAATTCTTGACCAATATCTCCGTATTGGCATCATTGATCACTTTTTATGCTGGGATTTATGCTCATATAGCTCGTTCTGCTTATTTCTTCAACTTGAGAAACCAGCTTCATACTTTTACTTTCGTCGCTGAAGTGATAGTCACCGCCGTTTACTGGCCCTTGAGATTGCTCTTTATCAAATTGTTGGTCAAAGAAGGTACAGTGAGAATCAATATTTGGACCGACCTTTCCATCCATTTGGCTCCGGTAGTAGCATTGGGAATCGACTTTTTTTTCTTCATGCCCAATTTCTCTATTCCACCTAAAAGAGCTTTTGTGGGATTTTTAGCCTTAACCTCGGGCTACTGGTACTGGTTACACTCCATTATTGATTTCCAAAACGGTGGTGTCTACCCCTACGAATTTTTGGTCCACGAAAACAAGTGGGTCACTGGTGTGATCTTCTGGACCATCGGTGCCTCCGGGTTCCTCTTATTTCTCCTCTTGAAATCCTTACACAACAATTATGTCAAGCCAGTGGCTCAAAGCATTGTCTCCGAAAAGAAGGACGAAAACAGCGTTAGTGATGAAAAGATCGAAAGCATTTCCAAAGACGAAAAAATCTAGTTAGATTATACTATTTGTGCATGTAATAGAGAGAGACACGTAAATCCGGCTACCCATTGGAGTCTGGTCATGAAAGACTTGCCACTTAGAAATGGGTACGGAAACCCTGTGCTCCCATTGTATAACACTTCTATATAAGTCCAATATACTACAAAGTACCCGATGATAAGTCCGCAAAGTAGCGGTCTGTTAACTGACCAGTTAGGTTTTTGGGCTGCTAAAAGAACGTAGGGTAACAAGTGAATTTCAAAGTCAAGTACCCAGCTGACTTCAATTGATTCAGCGTTGAGGAACAGAGGGAAGATGAGAACTGAGCTCCAGTATGCTAACGTAACGGTGAACTCGACATTGAAACACACTTGATGGAGGTACCCTAGCCACGGCCGTGAAGTTTTGCCATAAAGCAGCTTGAGGCCAAAGTAGACCACTGTTAAAAGCAATGAGCAGTTGGTCAAGAATTGAAACTGTCCAGCCTGGGCCAAATGCTCTGGCAATATCAATGAGCAAGTATCGTAAAGACCCTTGGAGCAAACAGCTAATGAAAAGAGAGTTAAGTACAGCATTTGGGATATGGGGGATGAAACAATCGCTTGGACCGCGGACCTGTGGAGAAGAATGAAGGAGTCTCCCGAGTTTGACTTCGCTTGAAATTCAATGAGTCGTTTTGTGGGCTCTAGCGTCTACTCTCCCTCGTTATATACTGTTAAACTACTCTTGTTCGTTATCAAAGCACAATTGTGTACCGGCACAGCGAAATTTACTACATGAATTGTAGGCAATTGCAGCCACGGGCCAACCACCCAGCCACCTCCGTTTCCCCAGCTACACCTTCCAATCATCCAACACACAGTAATTATCTTCGTAGACGTCCCCTGTCACAATTACCGACTGCAAAATTTGACCCAAATTAAGTGTCCACCTCACTACCGTTATCAGCACCGTCCTGCCAAGAGCGGCTTAGTTCCGTAAAACTAGCCTCGAATCTCACAGTTATTTTTCACCCACGGAACATGAAATCGACGTACCGAGTGTTGGCCTTAGTCTTGGTCAGCTTGCAGCTATGTAACGTGTCCTATGCGTTCCAGTTGCCCTTCCAGTTGCAATCCCTTCTTGGTAACAAGTTTGCCGGCGAAGTCCCTGAACCGTCCGTTCATTATTCCAGTATCCCACCTAATGAGCATCCCATCGGATTGGCCCAATACCACGGCCAAAGTGTGGTCAGAATTTGGCACGGTGACAACAAGGACTTGAAGCACTACCTCTTGAAAAATAACCACAAAGATTTCAGTGTGTGGTCTCAGTCGGCTGCCAGAAAGACTATCGATGTGCAGATTGACCCGAACACTCTCACCGTTTTAGCGGCCTTGTTTGAAGGTTTAGAGTACGAAGTCATCATCGACGACTTGCCACAAAAGATCTACGAGTCTTACCCACAAGACCACTCCCAGAAGGTCTCTACCCAAGAAGAGTCTTCCCCCTTCAAGTATGCGGCTACCGAGGATGTCATCGAAGAGACGAAAGTTAATGTGTTTTCAGAAATGTTTTTTAGGGAATACAGACCATTAGAAACGATCGATGCTTGGTTAAACATTATAGAGGAAACTTTCCCGGGTCTTGTTCGACTTGAAACCATCGGCGAAACTTTCGAGGGAAGACCTTTCAAGATTGTTCATTTATCCGTTCATGACACTGGCCACGATGCTAAAAAAACCGTGGTGATTACCGGTGGTGTTCATGCTAGAGAATGGATCAGCGTGTCTTCTGTATGCTATCAAATTTACACTATTTTGAAAGATTATGGTTCTAACCCTGAAATCTTGGAGAGCTTAGACTTTTTGTTTATCCCTGTCTTGAACCCAGACGGTTACGAATACTCCTGGTCCCACGATAGATTATGGAGAAAGAATCGTCAAGACACCGTTTTGCCAAACTGTAAAGGGGTTGACATCGACCACTCGTTCGACTTCCATTGGACCAAATCAAACGACTGGCCATGTGGTGAAGAGTACAGTGGTGAAGAGCCCTTTGAAGCCCTTGAGCTGAAAATTTGGAGTGAATATCTTAACAAGACCGGAAATGACCACCAGGTTTACGGTTATATAGACTTGCATTCGTATTCCGAAGACATTCTTTACCCATTTGCTTATTCATGCGATCATGAACCTAGAGACGAAGAGAACCTTATTGAACTCGCTTACGGGATCTCCAAGTCAGTGAGAAGGGAAAGTGGTAAATTTTATGACGTGTTACCTGCTTGTCAAGATAAAGACAGTGACTTGATTCCAGATTTAGGAGCTGGTACTGCGTTGGACTTTATGTATCACCATAAGGCCTTTTGGGCTTATCAGATTAAATTACGGGACACCGGGAACCATGGGTTCTTATTACCTTCTAAATACATTGAGCCAGTTGGGGCTGAAATATTTGCTGGTCTTAAATATTTCGTGCAGTTCATCACCGATGATGATTAGCTCGTACTTATGAATTAGTTAGACGTGTGTATTAATATATGTGGTTGCACCCAACCTTGAGTTCGTGAATCTCACCAAAAATCGATTTAAATCTCCAATGAGAGTGGTTATTCAAAAGGTCAAAAAATCATCAGTATTGGTGGATAATGAAGTGGTATCTTCGTATGTAGAATAATTGATATAGGATATTACCAAATACTAACCAATTAGAATCGGCAAAGGGTTGATGCTTTTGGTGGGAATCTCCACCAAAGATACCGTCGAAGATGTGAGCAAGATGAGCAAGAAATTGGTCAACCTTCGTCTTTTCGAAGATGTGGAATTGAGTACTCAAGCCAATACAGAGAAGTATACTGGTAAGCCATGGGCCAAAAGTGTTTTGGACGATGAGTCATTATCGATTTTGTCGGTGTCTCAATTCACTTTATACGGTACTATTAAAAAGGGTACTAAGCCCGATTTCCATGCTGCTCAAAAGGGGCCGTTGGCCAAAGAGTTATACGATACGTTCTTAAGCCAATTGAGAGAATACGTTGGGGCCGACAGGGTCAAAGATGGAAAGTTTGGGGAAATGATGGAGGTGAGTATTGTCAACGACGGTCCTGTTACGATTGTATGGGATACGCAAACAAACTTTTGAGCCACATAGGATAGAGTAGACATGATATAGATTCGAATATACAAACTATAAACTAGCATCCAGGGTCTCCTTTGAGTTGAAAGGCTTATTGCCTGTGCATTGATACGAGATGAGCTTTATGGAGTAGATATTCCTGAAGTCCCCGACGAAATCCATCCGTTGGGCACAGTCAGAGCTTACCTTGAAGGGTCTGGTCTCTTAAATAGTCCGTGGACCGTGTGGTAGCCATAAATTGTCTATAGTCCAAGCAAAACCCCCAACACTAGAACACCAACCGTGAAAATTATCCACGTATACTTCATGTTATCGAGATCAAATCTTTCCTGGGGCCTGAATCTGAAGGTATCAAACAAGGGCACCTCTGTATGAGACGGAGACCTTGCTGAGGTCCAACCAGACTGGGCCCATTTCAATATATCTTCGACCGAGTATTTGAACGAAACTAAGACAAGGAATAGACTCAAGGCGACAGTATACCTCAACACGGGAGGTACTTGGAGTCCTTTCAGCAGTAGACCAGAGGCCATTGGTAATTTATGAGATGGTTGTTAGATCAAATAAATTGCGAGGGTGGATAATTTCCCATCGACGAAGAAAAATGGCTGAAAATGCAGATACCACAGATACTAGGACGTTGATATTGATTCCGCAAATGACTATCGACAGAAGTAGTCTTATGAACCAATACAAAATGTCTAAAATTAAGCAAAATACGGTGATGGTAGTTTTCAAATAATGGTGAAGTTTCCAAGTATTGAGAAGCTCGAAAAAGCTGTTAACGAATGGGGGAGTATAGTAATCGGGACTAAGGACCCGAATAGGGAGCAAGCAGAAAATATTTTGGCGAAAGTCGAAGTAGATGACAGTACACGATTTTGAAAGAATTGCAAGAAGAAGCTGATGGACCAGGTTACACTCTTCATTCATAGACCGGCTTTTCCTTGTTATCGGAGGAGTGAAAAATTCAATTACCAAAACCGGGGTTAGTTTCGCAATTGAAATTATCGCCATGGTAAAGAGGCTTAAGAGAGATATTTGTTTGTATAATTTGCCAGACCAAGTGGTGGAGGTCATAGTGAACTACAGTGGAAGGAAAGGTCTCATCAAGTTGGCCAGTCTCAACAAGAAGTACCGGGCTGAACTAGAGCCATTTTTATTCGCAAAATTCAAAGTTACCTGGTTCACTGCCCAAGATCACGAATTCCAAGCATTGGTTCTCAGCAAGAAGAGTTACGTACAAGAGATTAGACTCATAGATAGCTACAGTTACGGGGAATGGCAAATCGACATCTTTAGCCAATTCTTGAACAAGCTCCCTAACTTGCAAATATTTGCAATCAATTCGTTCAATTCCTCTAATTGGTTGAAGTACCGTGGTAACACCACCGTGAAGTCTTTGGTGATGTACTACGACTTTTTGCACAACGAGACCGAAGAGCGCCACCTGAATCCCAATCCCAAGAATATCAGACGGCTCTACAAGCCGGAGAACCTTCCAAAAATATTTAATCTCCACCACCTCAAATCCTTCACTCAGTTGATACGAATAGAATTAGACAACTATCACTTTAACTGGGATGAGGAACTCTCTACGTTAAACCTTCGATTCATAAAGCTCAATAACTGCACTTGGGAGTATCCATTTACCCCAAGCAAATTCAATGAGAACAATTCTTTAATCAAATTTGAATTGAAGTACACAGAGGATAATTCGTTCTTGCTACTGGAACGGTTCATAAAGTTTCTCAGTAAGCCGTTCCAAGAAGGGTGTCGGATCGGGAAATTGTCAGTGATTCTACAAAATTGCAACAGAGCGGTTTACTTGTCGTTGGACAAGTTGAAAGCTTTATGTAATTCACGATTCTTTCCCCACTTGAAAGAATTAGACTTGAGTGGGTGGTCGATCGATGAGAGAACGTTGTTGAGTTACCTCACGTCAATTGGAGATTTTACGGTTAAGGATCTCAAGGTAGACTTATTGGCTTGTCGCGAGAGTCATTACGAACCCCACAGTGACAGTTATCGGTATAGCCAATTCCCCGAATTGATGATTAAGTCGAGACCGAGCCGGCCTTAGATTTTAGGCGCATCTCGCGCTAGGTCCGCACCCCTACAACGAGAATGAGGAAAAATCAACTCACACCTCTGATGATTCAAACATTAGTTGCATTGGTGTACCTTGTGCTATTGGTACTGGCCAACACCGAGACACATGTGATACGAATTCCTCATTTCTTCGACATTCCTTCATGCCCCAACCCATTCTCCAAGGTTTCGTACCTGATCAATGGGTCAGACAGCACCCAAAGTCTTTTGCATTTTCCCATCACTGACAAGTTCAACTACCAAGATCCAGTACCCACAATAAACATTGACAAACCTCTCAAGGACAACGAAACGAATACGCTCTTAATCAAGCTCAATAACTACATGGATTCCACCTACGGGTCAAACGACCTCCTCTTCGTCAAGTTATGTTGGCCGGCTATATACCCAGTGGACTTTTCAATTGATCATGATTTCCTATACACCCCCAGTAGTGAGAGCGTCACAAAGGACGCCCAGTTGAACTTGTTTTTGAGAGTCACCTACAAACCGGACTTCAAGACATACGATCCTCAGTACGAGTTGGTGGAGGGACTCAAGTTCAAGATGGTGGTTGAAAAATTACCTAATAAGTATTTACCCATCCCGTTAGAGGTGTATGACACCATAGTGTACATAGTAGACCTTGCAATTTTGACTTATCAATTATTCAAGGGGTTCAAGTATTACCAAATTTTTTGATTAATATAAACTAATAGACATGCCCACATACAAAGAGTTCAGCCCCATCATTTCTGCCAAGAGCTACTCAAGCTCTGCCGGGAGCCCGTCCACCTGAGCCGGGGCCACAGAATTAATTGCCCTGTGCGACTGCTCATCTTCGCAATTATTCCCCCCTGCAGCGGAGCTGAACTTTGCTCACGCCTCGCCCCTAAATACGCACGCTCTCAATTTAACTGTGACCCCCACTTATCCTATACCTCTGATCACAACTTTCTTTACAAGTACTAATTGATACTTGTAAACCCTCATAATGTCCTACAGTGAAGAAGATCCGTTAGGGCCACCCAAGAATACCCAAAATTTGGATTTGGATAAGTTAAGTCCTGATGAGTTAAAGATCTATAAAATGTATGGTAAGTTGCCTACCAGGCAACAAGTGTTATCGTCCAGATTGAAAGAGAAAAAGTACTTCGACAGTGGAGATTATGCTATGCAAAAGCAATTGGGCGGTAATAAAGCCACCAATTTACCCTCCAACATACCTTTAAACCACCCTAATGCTGAAAAGGTTAAAGAGATGTACAACCGTAATTCTATCAGTGCCAGCAACGCCGGAATTTTACCTAATGGTAAGCTGAGTTTGTTGAATGAACAGACGCCTGAGTCTGAAAAGAAGCAGTAGTGTTATCTGAGGCTACGAGACCGTCTCGTTTTAGTTTTAATTATTATTTACCGGTATGTAGATCGATTAATAAGACATGGATTACGACAATTTAACAACTGGAACAAACTTGTAACTCTCTAGCCAGTAGCCGTACCGGGACATGCCTCTGTATTACTCCATTTGCAATCGACTCTAGTGCGAGTTGCCATGTTGAACAGTGACTTCAAAGGGGTGATAGAATTGTTCACTGATGCCCTAGCTCAGGAATTGTCTTCTGACACCTACAAACTCCAATACTGTAAGGTCCACGAAGTTGGTGACACCAATCACTTGAAGCTTAATCTCTCACTGCCGCAATATTCACTCAGCTTGGTTATCTCGTATGACAAGTTTTACCAAGTGCCAGTGCTATACTTTCAAGTGTTTCTCATAGGCGATGCCGATGAGCTCATCCAGCAGTTTGACATTGACGAGTTGAGCTTGGTGAGACCGTCAGTGGTCCTTGCAGTAGATAACCATCCCCAATTCCCTGGGTCTTTTTTCATGGTTCACCCATGCAATACTCAATCGACAGTAGACACATTTATGGCCGATACTCAAGTGGTCAATGGCAATGACAGTGATACGAGCAAGAACCTTAAGTGGCTCATTACGTGGAATTCAATTTATGGAACCAATATATTTAATGATTTATATTTTAAGTATAATCTATATAAAAATACATAATGCAAGAAGAGTGACATGGAATTAAACCACCTACTTAACTTCAGTGAAAATACGACATGGGTAGTTGTCATTATACATACCATGTTGAGGTTCTTTTAAGATAGTCCATTCAAATTTATTTAAAGAAGGAGCCACGATTGGTTCACCACCTTGACCTAAAATTTCACCTTTAACCACACCAGGTTGCACATCAACTAAGGTGGCAGATAAACTTATTGGAGCGGAAGGATCACTGAAAGCTTGTAATTCTTGACTACCTTTATCACCAATAGAAATTCTAGGGTTTTTAGCGGATCCTAGCTCTAATAATCCAGAAATTTTAGTTTGATCGAAAGCACGAACTTGAGGATAGTTTCTTCTGTAGTCTCTTCTGAAATAATCATTACCTTTGATATCACCAGCGGGTAAAGTGACTGGTTCTTGATAACTTCTTGCTTCTTTAATTCTGGCCCCTGGAGGAATGGCTCTGTATAAACTTGGAAGTGGATTACCAGAAGATCTATTTGGAACTAAGGTTAATACCTGTCTTAATTTTTCCCAGATTCCGGTGGAACCCGTAGTGTATTTCTTCCAAACTGGCACTGGACCTCCTGACATGATGATTATGTTTAGTTTTACTTTTGTATCAATTTTTATTGGTGAAAATTTTGGTGCGAGAAACTTTTTTGATGGTTACACGTTGATGATTGGCCTCAATCGATAAAGCTAATATATATTGTAAAGAATGTCTAAAATAAGGCTCTACCTAATTTACCAAAGATGATCATACCACAGAAGAAAAAACTGCTGGTCCATAACCAAATCGATACGATTTCAGCCGGTTGATATTCGATGTACCCACCAAATAACTCTAAATTGGTCATATATACTGATAAACAGGCATAACATGTAAAACTTACACCTGAAAGTAATCCCGACACGGTCCCGTCTAATAATAACCATAAACTAGGACTCAATAATGACCAGACTATCGACACTTGTAATGGCGATGCCCACTCTATATGTCTTATAGCATAACTAATCCCTAAAAAGGTAATCAACAGCCGTAAAATTTCGTTGAAGATGACTGAAGGGTCGTTACGCTTTTTCGGATCAGGGTTGGAACTGAGGACCCGGATGTTGACTTCGGGTGGCATGGCAAAGTCTACTATGGGGGTCAATGTCCCCATGACCAAACCTTGGAACACCAAAACGATGAGGTAATTGATACTAGGGTCACTTTGACTCATGATCAACGATAACGGTTGAATTGTCTTCAACGTTTTGGCTAACATGATCTCCGTCAAGTACAATGGCTGGAATGTGTTGGGGTCGACTTTGATGTGATTATTTCTGATATACTTGGTGAACTCATTGTAACAAAACGCACAACCAGCCAAGGTGATGATTTTGAAGAAGAACTTAACGACCCCCACTACTGGTGAGCTTTTCACCACATGGCCGTGGGGGGTTTCTGGTTCCGGTGGATTAACAGTGGTTTGGGTTGGATATAACTCGGTATCATCCTCGTCCTTGTTCAAAGCAATATCTGAATGCTCATTGTAGATGCTGTATAAAGAGGGCTTGGTCAAATTAATGACGGAGTCCGATTTCTCAATGGGAGTACTAGCACCACTACCAGGCACACTATTCAAGCCTCTTAAGCTATTGGTGGATTTAATTCTCTGTTTCAATTGTTCGGATGGTTCTGTCATAATTGAAAGGGTGGGTTGACGGATTTATTTTCTGGGTATTTCTGTCGGGTGGTCGCGGCAGATCATGCGGTGCTGGCCTGGACTTGCTGCATTGGTACTCCGCTCTAGCGCTAATATTCGTGGCATATGAATTCATTGGTCCCTAATCTATTATTACAACCTCTATTTGCTTTTCGGTCCCGTCTTTGTCTTTGATCGTCTCTACCTTGCCTTTCACCGTATCTCCTGTCAAATCAATCACTCCGTCAGCTTCAATAATCTCGAGCTCGTCGTCATCAGGCTCTGCGTCCGACCGCTCTTTTGAATTACAGGCTTTACCATCTCTTAACCTCCTCTCTGCTGCTTCAAACGCGAGCTGTCGTAACGTTTTGATGTCTTTCTTACCCCCAAGTCGTTTCGATTCGGCCTTGAACTTCTCCTTGCCCAAGGCCTCCACCCTTCGTTGCCTAATGGTAGGGTAGTTTCGGAATGTGGGGTTACCTCCAAGCTTATTCTCTTCAAACACATACCCTTTGACAACACTGGGGTTGTACTGAATCTCTTCAAACCGGTCCTTAAGCTTCTCGAGGTACCGGTAAAAATCATCATTATGGGCCAGATGCACGTTGTGCGTAAGCTCATGAAGCATGGTCCCTATGAGATCACTCATGGGGAGAAACAGCCTGGAATTGGAATGGTACCGAAGCCGAAGCATGATCTTTTGTCCTTTATTCACATTGAGTCCCAAAAGGTTGGCACTCTTGGGGTACATTTCACATACAAGCCCAACTTTGAAGTTGTGCTCGTGCATCAATGGAGCCACCAACTTGACAACATCATGTAAAAGCGATTTGGCGTACTGTTTGTCCTCGAACCGTTTCAAACTGGCGATTTTGTCGATTCGGCTGGTCGGTGGCGGCACCTCTGGCTCTTTTGGTGCCGGCTTACGTTTAGCTCGACCTTTGACCACCATGGGAAAGTTGCTTATCTGGGCCTGATTTGGTTTTTCCTACCAGATGGTACGAGCCTCGCCTTGTTGGGGACCGGGGTGCGCTGCCAATGGGTTACATTCATTTATGCAGTTCTAAATAGAGAGTGTCTAAAAACTTATACAAAAATGATCCGGGGGAAGAGCAGTGATTGCTGGTGATTTCACCGGCTTTGTTGTAGAAACTGACCGCACCTAATACCGCTTCATAGAGTTCAAATTGGTCACTACTAGAACTGTCGGCCTTGGCTGCAACAAATGATGCGATAGTGCTGCCTAACGAGCATCCACTTCCAGTGATTGCCCCCATTAACTCTCCACCACCTTTGACCTCTGCTGTGTGGTTGTTGTATGAGTCTATCACGTAGTTGGTGCTACCGGTAATTACCACTATGCACTTGAAGTCCTGCGAGACCGCCCGACCCATCTCGATGATTTTGTCTTTACTCAACTGAGCAATCGAATCTACTCCTCTCATGGTGGGTACGTCTGAAACTTCGGGGACATAGGCACTGGTCAACTTGTAGACGGCAGAGATCTCACCCACATTACCTTTTATAACCGTCATTTGTCCGGCGTTCAATAATAGCCGGGTGCATTCAAATCTGGCATCCGTGGCTCCAACTGCAACCGGGTCGAAGATGATGGGTTTTTCGTGCTTATTATAAACGTCAATGGCATGCAAGAACACCTTCATCATCTCGTCAGAGGGTGTACCGAGGTTCAATACCAACGCAAGACTTGGCACCTTGGATGCAAACTCTTCGTATTCTGCTGCGAGCTCTGACATCACTGGCGATGCTCCTATGGCCAATGTCACGTTAGCACTGAAATTCTTCACCACGTTATTGGTGATATGATGAACCAATGGTCCGGTGCTGGTGATCTTTTCGAGCTGACCATCGAGCAGCTTTTGGTCGTAGCCATTCTGTGACTTTATATTGCGCCAAGGGTTATCGATCTGGTACCTGAGATCTTCAGTGGCCTTAAACGCATCGTCTTTGGCCATGATACAGGAAACTATAGCGACCCCGTCAAGAGACTGGCCCTCTATAGAACACTGGAACAAGACTTTAGAGACATTTGTCTCATTAATACCACCAATTGCCACACATTTAATCGGTGGTCTTGAAGTGTCGTCATTGCGCTGTTTCAAGGTCCGCAACATCTTTCGGATACCAATAGGGCCCGTTCCCAGAGGCGTTTTTGTATCAATTTTGGTCATGGTCTTGTAAACAGTGCCAATTCCCACATAGTCAGCCACGTCCTCCTTACAAACTATTTCCACCTCTTGTGGGTTCGAGCAAGTAACCCCCAAGATCTTATCTGGCCCAATTAACTTACGAGCAATTTTGGCGGGCATATCATCCTGGCCCACATGCACCCCTTCGGCGTCAATTGCAAGAGCAACGTCAATCCGATCATTGATGATCAAGGGAATACCTTTTTTTTTGGTGATGGCATGGACTTTTTCAGCTCTATCAATGAAATCAAGCGTAGATAATGATTTTTCACGCAATTGAACAATGGTTGCCCCAGCTTTCACTGAATCTTCAACTTGTTTTAAAAAAGTCGAAGACTCAGGCACCATGGTGGAGTCTGTCACAAGGTAGACAGTATAATCAGTTTCAGTCATGGTCTGATATAATCTAGCAAGAAAAACTTTTCAGAGATTTGGAACATTTAGGTCCCCATGTATTTTTCCTATAAGCGCATATACTGTTAGATACCAATTGGGCCCTTGGGACCGGAGTATCGTACCAGACGGAGCGGCACCGTCGCCCTGGCCATTAGGCCCCCATCATATACTTCTAATCTGTCCCTTCTCTATCTTCTCCCCCACACTTATGGTCTTCATAAGATCCCGATCTCTTTTAGCAGCAAATTGCTCACATTTCTTGATAGTACCACTAACATGTGCACAATTAATAATCACCGGATGCCCATCAATCTCGTTGATCATGGTCAATGCTCCAACTAAGTAGTGAAAATTTTGGACACCACATCGTATTATCCCCGTGGAGGTTCTATTATTGAAATATTTGACGTTGAGCTGCATGGCAAAACTGGACCCGAAGTCACCGTAGTACTCTTGTATGGATTGCTTTAGCGTGTTGGAAATGGTCTTTGGGTTTATTTCACTAGGTGATTGTCTATGAATAGTGAGAAGAGCTTTAGTGGGAGATTCTGATGTTTGGGTGAAAGCTGCCAAATCCCGGGTTTTTGCCTCTACAATTGGCGGCTGGAGTACCTCGATTAAGATATATCTTTGTTTAAGTCTTACCATGGCCGGGTGGTGAAAGTTAAGTTAGATGACAAAATCCGATGACTTTCTCGATCCTCGCAAAAATTATTTCGTATATTCATTCAAATGGTCAAATACTTAGCGGTGAGCTCGTCAGCTAATTGTGCGTTCCCGTTAATGTTGTATATAAGACTGAGATTGTAAGCAGCATCCATCAGTAAATCGTAAGCTTTGTCTGGGAGTTTATTGTTATATGAAAGGACGTTCTCGTAGTGGACAATAGCTTCGGAACTAAGTCCTATCATGTGGAAGAGCCTTGCAATATTGTACTCGGTTTCCTGTTTTTCGTAGTCGCTGGCTCCCCGAAGTCTTATCTCTCGATATTCGAGGATATAACTGATACCTTGGAGCAATTGGATATGCCTGTTGGTACTCAACCGTTGCATTGACCTATGCACATGGGCTAAGCCCAAGGTTAAACAAACCATGGGGTCTTGATTATAGTTCTTGTAGGCTCTATTCAAGTACACGATGGGTGATATGTAATGCCGGTTACCTCCTAGTAAGTTGGCGTAGATGTAAAGTAGTTCACAATGCTCTTCACCCAACGAAACCTTCTTGGTATCAGCAGTTATAGTAGCCATCCCCGTGATTTTTTTGTTATGAATGATGGAATCGAATGCTTTCAATTGCCGCAAAAAGAACTTTTGGTGATTGTAATTGGAGAAAGCTTCATATGCATCATTACCCGAAGGGAAACAGCAGAGGAATAAGTTGTATATGAACGGAGAAAACTGGTTACTTGCAAGCAAGTATCTGACCATTGGCATCACCACCAGGAGGTATTGACTGCTGTAAATACCGAAACTAATTCTCAAGAGCTTCAAGATAGCTTCTTTGGACTTATCTTGAACAAACACGCTCACATCAGTAGCAACTTCAATGGTTTGAACCGCTTCCTCCAAGTCATTTTTGACGTTCCCTATAAGAATCGAGTATTGCACAAATACCATAAACCACTGGTCATAAGTCAACCCTCTGAACTCCTTCACGGATGTTAAGTACAGCCTGGACTTGTTGTCATCATCAAGACCGCTATTTAAGCCCTCGTAAAGATCAAACACTCGATCAAGTTTTTGGTCAAACGCCATAGATTTTTTCCTATACAGAATGATCCCTTTAAACCTCCGATTCTTATCTCGAGGAAAAAAGTTCTGTACTGAAGTGAATATACCAATCAACCGAGACGCCAATTGTAGCCAGGTGTCGATTGCAATCTCGTTCTTTTCAAAAACATCCTTCTCCAACCGAGCCATTCTACTGAAAGTGTCCATAATCTTCCGTTTGGAATTCTCCTCCACCTCGAGCTTCTGGCCATCAGTCATATTCTTGTTGGTCTTTCCTGCCAACACAGTCAATTCTTCGTTCTCAAGCTCCGTAAGCTCACCGGTCTTTTTACGAAGGGCCTTGATATCCGCAAGAATTTTGTTGGCTTCGTCATACTCCCGAAGATAGTATAATGTCTCCACTAATGAAACCATTGAATTGATGTCATCAGGGGAGTGATCCAAGATAGCATAATAGGCTGTCTTTGCAAATTCGTATTTTTCGGTAGCAAGATAACAGTTGGCCAAATGGGGCGTTACCTCTGAGTCGGTGGTTCCGTCCTCCGTTAAAACCTTGGGCAAAAACATCAACGCTTCTTGATAATAAGAATGAGCTTCGAGGCACTTCCCGGCTTCAAAGAACAAATCGGAGATATCTTCCTCCTCTTCTAGAAGAAGACTAAAATGATTCATTGCTTCGTCTTTTTGATCTAATTCCAATCTTATTTGTCCAATCTTGTACCTAATATCGATGGGCAAATCGAATTCCCGATCAAAAAACTCCTTGGGCTTATTCTTCAGTTCAAGGTAGGCGATCCGACGCTCGTCAAACTCCATGTCAAGACTGGCCTTATCCTCGTCCCACCATTTCTCATCAACTCTACCTTGAATGAACCTGGCAGCTATTTTCAACACTTTGAGTGCTGGTAGCCACTGCCGTTTCCCAATGTATAGCTCCAACAAGATATTGAGCTCGGTCCATTCAAACTTGGGAAACGCCTTGGTCGAGTTCGGTTTGGGATCGAGGTTCCTGTCCAAGATTTCTAAGTAGATGTTTATGGCATCCGCCTCTCTTTTATCCTCCAAATAAACCGAGGCCAATTCCTTGACATATAACGTGTTGAGAGGATCAATTTCCCTCAATCTCCTGAACCCATCAAGGGCTCTCCCATAATGCTTGTCCTCTTTGTATATCATGGTTCTTTGCCAAAGCAACGTCTCTCTGTCCTCCGGCCTAGACTGAATGGCTTTACCCAACGCCTTCAAGGCCCGAGGTTTGTTCCCAAGTTTGAGACTCAACTCGGCCACATCCACCCACAAGTAACTTTCCAATGCGCTACTCTGGGCTGCCATATACAACATGTTACACTGCTCCTCTTGGTCTCCCAATAATTCAGCAATGGTGGCAAGACTCTTGTAAGCCTGGGCATTCTTGGGATCAAGCTCAAGCACTTCACGGAAGTATCCAGCGGCTAAGGGAAGCTGTTTATCAACGAATGACTGGTTCCCCTGGGCAAGTAAGCTGTTTATCTGGGGGTCGTTCTTCTTCCCATAAGCTTCCCGTAAAAACTCCCGTCTTCTCCTCGTCCGCAGCTTCTTCTCATCCCCAGCCTCGATGTCTTTACGTTTTGGCTTGAACCGCTGAGTAAGCCGAAGTTCATCTACGTATCCTTCGAAAGTATCCCCAGTGAAAGCCTCATCCTCAGGCTCATCTGATTCGTATTGATACTCATCCTCTGACTCGTCGCTATACTCAATTGACTTGCTGAAGATGGCCGCAGAAGGATCTGAGATCCGCTGCAACTCGTCGTCTATCACCGACGTGTCGGTATGCCCCCGTCTCGATCGTGTCATTTTTGGGGTGTTTATCAGTGGGAAATTTACGATTAATGCGCAGTTGAGGTTGATTCAGCCGTCAGTCATACAGGGCCCTTCAATTGTATTGATTAATGAGATGATAGGTCCTGTCGTACTACCGTAGACCACGCTGTTCGTGCTGTATTATATAGTTTGTATAAGTTCAAGTATTGAGCTCTCGCACTTGTAAGTGTACCAGTTGAGACTGCCCTGACGTAATTTTTCACTCCACCATTTACCCATGTTGTTCAGTTTGTTGCTTTACACCCTTGTATTGAATTTGGGTGGGCATGTAGGGGCACACGAGGTGCCTCCAGATCCTAATAGCTTGAGAGTGGGACTCCAGACGAAGGAGTGGCCCCCAATTCCATTTTATTTGCAATTGGTTGAAAGTATTGCTGCGGTTGATGATGCGTTGTTTCCTGAGGCAGCGTATTCATTGGTGAATGAGGACTACGATGCAGACTTCGTGGATGTGGCACAAAATGATCAGCTTGTCCATCAGTTGGTTCATGCCAGTGCTGGTTTAAGCCCAGTCAACAAGTCATTGGTCGACTTGCGGGTTGCCAGCAAGTTCTATACCCCCAGAATTCAGTCTCATTACCATCACTACTTGCACAACACTGAGCCCAAGTACAATCATGAGCTCACAGTCGGATGTATGACCGATAGCTTCGGGTCTCCGGTGGAAAGACCAGATGATGAACAGTTTTCATGGCTTTTGGCTAACGATAAGATCTACTGCTCCCCTGATGATTTATTTGCTTTACAACTCAGCAAGAAGAGCGACCTTCTGCACCAGTTACAACCTTTCGACAGAGTCATTGGCTCTAACCAAAAGGCACCGGTTTTGATGTTGTTCGGGGACCTTAATGACGTTGGGTTCAAGAGCATGTTCAACAATTTGTACCAAAGCGCATCTGCTGGGAAGTTGAGGTTCGTATGGCGTTATGTTCCCGCCAATAGGGCTCCTCCAGATCTTCTCCCCAACTATGGTGCTGCCTTGACAATCAATGATGCACCCTCTGTCAATAAACCCGGTAGGGTAGCAAGAGTTCTGAAAGAACAAGCTCTTGATCTCGGATTGAAACTTAGTTCCAAGGTCTTGACCTCAAACATTGATCCTCGTGCAAAGTTTGAACTCTTGTCCAACTTGGTGAACGAATTTCCCTTAGAAGCTCCTAACTTGGTATCGGCCAAATTGGACGCTAAGGTGGCTGAAAATGCCCGGGCTAACGAGAATATGGGTCTTGGAGATGATGCAGTGGGTATCTACTTGAATGGGGCACCTGTGAATCTCTTGGAGTTGGATACTTTCAAGTTGACCAGCAGGTTGGAAGAGGAAGCGGTAATTATCAACCAAATCATGGACCTCGGGTTCAACTTGGACCAGGCCCGTACTCTTCTTACCAAGTTTGCTTTGAATAGCGCTGTGAAATTGAGCGAGTTCAACTCGGGGACCGATGAAAACAGGTACAAGGTATATGAGCACTCTTTTGAAGCTGGAGCCGAAGTTAAGAATGGCGGGGTGGTCTACATCAATAATTTGGATGTCGATGAGGCGTACGAAGATTTTGATGAGTCCAAAGATATATATTTGGATCCAGAGTTCCGGGATGGTAAGCTCCCTCCATTGAGAGAGAATGTTCATGATTTGATTTTTGTCATCAACTTCTCGAGCAAGGAACAATTGAAAGTATTGTTCAGCTCCAGTAAGTTGATTCTCGACAGTGGACTTCCTCAGCAGATTGGTGTTTTACCGTTGATCGAGTCTGAACTCGACCAAAAGTTGGTGGATCATTTCTACTTTGTCTACGAAACGGCTACTCCAAAAGAGGCGTTGGCTGTGCTTTACAAATCTTATATGAGTGAGAGCCCAGAGGAACTCGAAGAACTATTTCAAGCCATCCCAATTGGCGATTACGTAGCCCCTCTGCTGGTATACGAGAAGACCCTCGATCAATTTTCCTTGACAGAGCCGTCAGTAATCTACAACGGTATAATAACAGACCTCCTGTCTGAGTGGAGACCCCAAATGTCTCGTCAGTTGAAACAAGATGTCAAAAGTTTGCAGAAGGGTTTGTCTCGAGGAAGGGTAAATTCATCGTTAAAAGAGTATCTCTATAGAAAGGCACAAGGCGAGAGAAACTTAGAAATAACTCCAATTGACAGCTCTGGATTCAGATTCAAACAAATAAACGAGGATCTCATTAAGAAATCGGTAAGTCTCAGGTTGGAAAGTGATATGGAACTCAAAGATGACATTGAGCTCTGGATAATTGGTGATCTCAGTTCAGAACCGGTATTGAATACCTTTATAAATTCGCTCCAATTGATGCTTGTTTCCAGCTTTGATATTCAGTTGAGAGTGATAGATACTTCCACCAGTAAGATCTTGAACAAATTGTACGTGGGAGAGCTTTCAGAGAAGAATCTTGAGAAGAACTTGGAAGCATTGAAGAAAGCTAACCAGAAGCGTAAACCAAGCCCTGCCGATGAAAACATCAAAAAGTTTATATCCGATCAGTTCTTATCACCTCATCATTCCTTCTTGCTCATGAACTCAAGGTATTTTAGATTGGATAAATCCATAGGAATCAAGGATTTGGAGTCCATTGCTGAGCTTGAGCAGCGCTTGAGATTGTCCATTGTCGATAGTTTCTTGGGCAAGTATCCAGAAATATTTGATAAGCACCTGTTGAAAGACTACTTCAACCCGAAAACTGGGTTATCTTATCACGATTGGAAAGACCTTTTCATTTCAAGAATCACCAAATCGTTTCACGTCGATGATATTTTGCATTTAGCAGATGTCGGTAGATATGATTTTAGTTCTGTCAGCTTGGCCAATTCGTTTGTGATTGATAATTCCGAAAACCCATTGGTGGATGTATTCATCATAATAGACCCACTTCTCTCGTCTGCTCAAAACATTCTCGGTGTCGTAAAGAGCTTCATCAACGTACCGTTTGTGAGGACAAGAATACTTTTGCAGCCAAAGCAAGAATACCATGTTCTCCCAATTAACCGGATCTTCAAGGGAATATACCCAACATTCCCGCTCGAGTTCGACGCTCAAGGGCACCTTCTTGAAGACAACATTGCTATTTTCGACAAGTTGCCAGCAGATGAGTCGTTTCAACTTGACCTTATTACCCCAAGAAGATGGATAACTGCCTCCAGGTTCGCTCCAAGAGATTTCGATGCTGATAATATCGTTTTTTCACAATACTTCAACAAAGATTTGGAAGTGACGTACGAATTGTCAAAGGTTTTGGTCGAAGGGTTTGCAAAAGACGTATCTACAGCTGCACCACCAAGAGGATTATACCTCAGAGCCGAAAGAGATGATACATCCAGGATTGACACTTCGGTCATGTCTAATCTCGGATACTTCCAGCTCGCTACTGACTTCGGCACTTGGAAAATCAGCTCCGACAGGTCTCTGAATTACAACCTTTTGTCGATGTCCTCTAACACGTTTGACCCCAACAGGGTTGTGCAAGAATTTGTATCGGTGGACGTATTCACTTTGGATGGCTTAAACTTGAAGCCCAGGTTTCTGAAAAAACAGAATCCTGCCGAGGTGAACCCCGGTGTTTCTGATGAAACGGTCAATATCTTTACCATCTCTTCCGGTCAATTATACGAAAGACTCACGGCTATGATGATTAAGTCCATCAAAAATCATACTGACAGTCCCGTGAAATTTTGGTTCTTGGAAGACTTTTTGTCGCCAAAATTCAAGGAATTGATTAAAGAGTTGGCCCAAGAATTGGACTTTCAATACGAATTCATCTCCTACAAATGGCCCAATTGGCTCAGGAAACAGATCTCGAGACAAAGAACCGTATGGGCCTATAAGGTTCTCTTCCTTGACGTTTTGTTCCCTCTTGATCTCAACCAAGTGATCTTTGTAGATGCAGACCAAATCAACCGGTCTGATATGAAGGAGTTGGCCGAACTCGACATGGGCGACGCTCCATACGGGTTCGTACCTATGTGTGATTCCAGAGAAGACATGGAAGGATACCGGTTCTGGGAAAAGGGATACTGGTCCGAGGCTTTGAAGGATGACATGAAGTATCATATCAGTGCTTTGTTCAAGGTGAATTTAGCCCGGTTTAGAGAGATTTCTGGCGGGGATAGATTAAGATCCCACTACCAAAAATTGGCATCCGACCATAATTCGTTAAGCAACTTGGATCAAGACTTGCCCAACAACATGCAAAGAACCATGCCAATTTTCAGTCTCCCACAAGAATACTTGTGGTGTGACACATGGTGTAGTGAAGAGTCTTTAGAGAAAGCTAAAAACATAGATTTATGTAGTAACCCTAAGACCAAAGAAAACAAGCTTGATATGGCAAAAAGACTTATATCAGAGTGGGAGAAGTATAATGAGGAGATTTACGAGTTTGAAGGTAAACTTGAACTCGATGAGTCAAGGCAAGTATACGAGCAGTTTATCAAGAAGCCCCGCGATGACTCAAAAATCAACGACGATTCAACGGGCCTGTTTCTCGACACCTACGAGGACGATTTTGAATACGATGAACTTTAAGTGCCTGATGTATATAGTGACCACAAGTACTTAGTGACTGTTTGACCATAAGTATTCAATTACAATTTTCACCGTTAATTAACAATGCCCAATCTCTACCGTTTGTACGAACAATGCCACTGGTATCTGACCCCACACGACAAATTTTTTTTTTATTGATCCGGTAGCGGGCCTGTGTCGACACCAATACGCTATGACACATGAGTTGGGCCCAATTGAAAAATTGAAAAATCCAAAATATCTAACTTGTTCAAAACAGGATGAAGATAGCTGAAAAGTTGAATAAGGCATACTCATGTCCTAACCCTCCACGTGCAACGTTCTCTTTCGAGTTCTTCGTACCCAAAACTTCCCAAGGTGTTCAAAATCTTTACGATAGAATGGACAGAATGTACGATCTTAATCCTATTTTTATTGATATCACCTGGAATGCTGGGGGAAGATCTTCTTCTTTGACCAATGAGATGGTTTACACTGCCCAATCTGCCTTGGGGTTGGAAACTTGTATGCACTTGACTTGTACCAACATGTCAGTGTCTTTAATTGATGAAGCGTTGGAAAGAGCTAAAAACTCTGGTTGTCAAAACATTTTAGCTTTAAGAGGTGACCCACCTTTGGACGGAAGCGAGTCCACTGGTGACTTCAATTACGCCAAGGACTTGATTCTTTACATCCGTAAGAACTACGGTAACTACTTCAACATCGGGGTCGCTGCTTATCCAGAAGGACACCCAGAAGAATCTGATGGTGATTTGACCATCAAGTACTTGAAAGATAAATGTGATGCAGGTGCAGACTTCATCATCACCCAAATGTTTTACGATGCTGAAAACTTCATCGATTGGTGCTCCAAAGTTAGAAAAATAGGGGTAGACATCCCAATTATCCCCGGTATCATGCCTATCTCCACCTATGCCTCATTCATTCGTAGAGCAAAATGGTCCGAGATTCACATTCCACAGCATTTCTTGGATGCTTTGGATCCAATCAAGGAAGACGATTATTTGGTTAGAGAAAAAGGTACCGAGTTGGTTAGTGAAATGTGCAGCAAGTTACTCGATTCTGGCTATATCAAACATTTACATTTCTATACCATGAACTTGGAAAGATCCACTATCATGTGTTTGGAAAAATTGGCTCTCATCGACCAAGTCAAATCTCATGAAACCGTCGGTGGTGATATTTTACCATGGAGGAAATCTTTGAACCCTTCAAGAGAAAAAGAGACCATCCGTCCTATCTTCTGGCAAAACAGAAAGCACTCTTATATCTCCCGTACTTCCACATGGGACGAGTTCCCTAACGGTAGATGGGGTGACTCTAGCTCTCCAGCTTTTGGTGATATCGATTTGAATGCTTCAGATTTGTTAAGACAATCGCCTAAAAAAGCTATTGAATTATGGGGATACCCTCAAAATCTTCAGCAGTTTGCTGACTTGACGATATCTTACTTACAAGGTAAATTGAAGTCAATCCCATGGTCTGATGGTCCTATTGGTGATGATACATCTATTATCAGAGACAATTTGATCGAATTAAATAAGAGAGGGTTCGTAACCATCAACTCTCAACCTCCTTTGAACGCAACCAAATCTAATGACAAAGTGTTTGGATGGGGGCCAAAGAACGGTTACGTGTTTCAAAAACAATACTTGGAATTCTTCTGTCACAAGTCAGTTTTAACCCAATTGCTCGATAGAGTCGACAACTTCAACAATTCATCTCATGACAATGCCAGAGTCTTGACTTACTACATCGTGGACAAAGCTGGATCATTGACCACTAACACTAGCGGTAATGACATTAACGCCGTCACATGGGGTGTTTTCCCTGGGGAAGAAATTGTTCAACCAACTATCGTGGAAAAGAACTCTTTCTTGGCCTGGAAAGATGAAGCCTACACGTTACTTTCAGAATGGATCAAAATATTCGAAAGTGATTTAGCTAAAGATCTCACCACTGGTAAAGAACAAGAAGTTTCCAACTTTGTCAGCCTCTTGAAAACATTCAGCGACGAATTTGTTTTATGTAACATTGTCAACAATAATTTCACCGACGATGCCAAACAACTTTTTAACATTTTCGCTGATTTGAGTTATCAAGGCAATTAATTCCACCTATATAGATTTGTCACACAGGAGCACGGGTACTCAACGTACCAAAATAGTGGTTAACTTCAACACTACGACCAACTATTCAATTTTAATTTTTTTCTTCATGATTTAATGATTCATGGGTTTCGTTTTGCATTCAAAAAAAAAGTTTATTCATTTCAACATACATTCAATTATAGTTTAGGTTTTCACCTAACTCGGTTTTTCCTGTGAGTTTATTCATCCTCAACGGTATGGTTTTAGGTAGTTTAGAATATATGATTCTTTATAAAATTTGCGCTTAGTAGTGAAATTAAGAAAATTTTGTGGTATTAAAAAGTATACAAAAGTATATCCTATCTATGGGTATCGAAAAATAATACAAGAAGCTTATTGCAACATTATTGCAACATGAAAAGACGAAAAAAAAGCCGATGAAAAGAAGTGAATAAAAGAAAAACTTTGTGATGTGATTATCTTAGAACAAGGCTAAGGCAATAGCGAAAAAGGTAATCAAACCACTAGAAAATGCTGATTTGTTGGCAGAACCTTCGTAGTTTGAGACGGAAGGTGCTGTACCAGTAGCTGATGCACTGACGCTTAAATTAGCAACAGTGGTCTTGACAGCGGAAGAAGTTTCATATTCTTCAGTTGAGACAATAGTGCTGACCTCACAGTCTTCACCATTACAAATGGTGGATTCAGTAGCATGAGTCGAGGTCACAGTAACTTGAACGAAGGTGGTAGTAACTTCTCCTTCGGATTCAGAACCTTGAGAAGCAGCAACGGTGGATAAAGTAGTAGCTTCAGTAGTTGGTTTAGTGCCTTCAGTGTTAGCTTCAGTAGTTGGTTTAGTACCTTCAGTGTTAGCTTCAGTAGTTGGTTCAGTACCTTCGGTAGTTGGTTTAGTACCTTCGGTAGTTGGTTTAGTACCTTCGGTAGTAGCTTCAGTGGTTGGTTTAGTGGCTTCAGTAGTAGCTTCAGTAGTAGCTTCGGTAGTTGGTTTACCTCCTTCGGTGGTTGGCTTAGTGGCTTCAGTAGTTGGTTTAGTAGCTTCAGTAGTAGCTTCAGTAGTTGGTTTAGCACCTTCGGTAGTTGGTTTAGTACCTTCGGTAGTTGGTTTAGTACCTTCGGTAGTAGCTTCAGTTGTTGGTTTACCACCTTCAGTAGTTGGTTTAGTAGCTTCAGTAGTTGGACAGTATGTTGTGTAAACTGTCTCATTTTCAGTCACTGTAGTTAAACCGGTGGTAGCAGTAGAAGTTTCACAACCATGTTCACCACATGAGGTGATAGTTACAACAGTTGTCTCAATTTCAGTTGTAGTTTCTGGAACGACAACAGATTCCGAAGTTTCACCAGCTGGAGTTGAAGTAGTTGGAACGACAATCAGTTCAAGAGATGATGGTCCGACTTCTTTCTTGGTAGTGGTGAGTGAAATCTCTTCTGAGCTAGTTTCAGTAAGTGGACAGTAGGTGGTGTAAACGGTGGTGCTTTCGTGTTCAGTGCTAGTAACAGTTGTTACACCAGTAGTGTGAGTTGAGGTTTCACAACTATGTTCGCTGCAACTAGTGATAGTAATAACAGTTGAAGAAATATCAGTAGTTGTGACAGTAGATGGAACAGGGGTTGATTCTGTGGTACTAATGATTGGAGTGGTGCTGGAGACATGAGCCTTCGAGCTTTCTGGAGCGCTAGAGCTTGGAACGACTGGGGCGCTAGAGCTTGGAGCAACGGAGCTTTCTGGAGCACTGGAACTTGGAACAACAGGCTTGCTTGAGCTTGGGACAACAGGAGTACTAGAGCTTGGTACAACAGGTTTGCTGCTGCTTGGAACGACTGGAGTACTGCTGCTTGGGACAACAGGCTTGCTGCTGCTTGGAACGACTGGAGTACTGCTGCTTGGGACAACAGGCTTGCTGCTGCTTGGAACGACTGGAGTACTGCTGCTTGAGACAACAGGCTTGCTGCTGCTTGGGACAACAGGAGTACTGGAGCTTGGTACGACTGGCTTGCTTGAGCTTGGAACGACTGGAGTACTAGAGCTTGGAACAACTGGAGTACTAGAGCTTGGAACAACAGGCTTGCTGCTACTTGGAACGACTGGAGTACTAGAGCTTGGAACAACTGGAGTACTAGAGCTTGGTACAACAGGCTTGCTTGAGCTTGGAACGACTGGAGTACTAGAGCTTGGTACAACAGGCTTGCTTGAGCTTGGAACGACTGGAGTACTGCTGCTTGGGACAACAGGCTTGCTGCTGCTTGGAACGACTGGAGTACTGCTGCTTGGGACAACAGGCTTGCTGCTGCTTGGA